>JACEGR010004624.1:0-84809 GCA_014170235.1 Listronotus bonariensis | reverse complement strand
TTGATGTTTATCAGTTTCAGTACCCAAAAAAAATATATATGAATAAATTCATAGAGATTGCTCGTGTGGTGTATCGTCGACCGACCGCAATCCGCTGTGGCCGTATGGAGCTCAGCACGAACGCAGTAGTGTGGCCCAGCTATTGCAGTGCCTCATTGGGGTCACTACGCCAAAAAGCCACACACTTCCCCGACGCGCCGCACCTTCCATTCGGTCTGCCCTTCCGAACGACCAAAATTCCCACAAGGGCATCGAGAAACGGCGCCTCCGACAGCCTTACCGCCACCGGCGCTTCAAATAAGAAAGAAATAAAACGGGATATTATCTACCACTAAGATAAAACGGTTTAAAAATCCAGGTAGTCAAAATCAGGGAAATTCTAGGCTCAAATCAGTAGGGTGCTGGGTGTGACACAGGTACACTAAGACCTAGACTAACGACAAAATCGGGAAAAAAAAAATAGATAACAAAAGGTAACGTCCGTAAGCTATAATCAAATCAAAAATACCAAAAAGAAATAATGGCCAAGCAATAAAATCCAGATAAAACCTGATAGGTATACAACCTAAAGTGCTTATGTTCTAAACGCAAAGAAATCCAGTAAAACTGAAATGACTCTAAGTCAATTTGTTTAGATTGGTGCCAATAAAAGAAACTAAAACGAAAAATAAGGTAAGGTAAACACAGTACGTATGAAGAACGTACTCAAGATAAGGTAAGACTCAAAACAAACGTACGCATTATCCTCTGAAAAGAGATGTACTCAAGGTACTACGTACAAAAAGAAAATCAATAAAAAGGTAAGGTAAGGTAAACAACAAATTCTAGTACGTATGACGACGTACCCAATTCAAAATGAAAAGCACATAGGTGTAGCGCGAATAATCCTCTGAAAAGAGTTGTACTTGAAAGTACTACGCACTAACCATAAAAGTCTAAGTTAAGGTATAAGAAAGTCAAATTCGGGAAAAATAAGTCACAATTAGGGAATAAGGCGGAAAATACCGTCCAAGTCAAATAGGTAAGATAACGTAAGATAAAAGTAATAATCAAAACAAATCAAATATAATAACCAATAAGCTGCAACAATATAATATCAAGGTTCATTATTAGCTAATCAAAGGCACTAAGGAGAGATATACTTTTATAGTAACTAATTATGCAGCTTTTTATGTGTGGAAAACGAAACAAAAGAATAATACACTAATTGGGAATTTACAAACTAAAAATTTTACCCATTCTTTGAACGGTAAATTATTGGTAGTAGATGTCACGTTTAAATCAACCTGTAATAAAATGTCTATACCTGGTTGCACAAAACATTTTAAAAACGATTAAACTAATGGGGCTTTAGAATGTTTAACAAAAAGCCATTAAAAAATACCTTGCCCAAAAACTGCTTATTAAATTAATTAATGGTATTTCGTTTTTTTAGCTTAATTGTGTATTACAAAGTTTTGTGTAACTGGGGATTGAAACAGAATAATTGAAAGCCGAGTGACACAAGTTTCTAAAGAAACCCCGACGCAATCTTTTAAAGCAATGGAGATGTTGCCTTAGTAATACTCATACCTAATTGATTTGTTTTTTTATTTGGAAGTATGTAATTTTTTGAAATACTTAAAAACACCTTATTTTTTAAATTTGAAAAATACCCTTTTAAATGGCAGTACGGCTATAAATAAAAAATATTTTCCTCTGTTTAAACACATATTGATTAATATCAATAACTTTAGTAACATATCTAAGTAATTTGTAAAAGCTATGTATTTCTGTTAAATAGTCTTAAAATAATAGTGGTCCTTTGGGAATCTAAAAGTGATCCGCTCCCGGTGATGGAGAAACAGAATAAATATACACATTTATATCCCATATTAAACGGTAAAAAATTTTAACAAGACCCTATACTAACACTTTAATAATAAAAAACATAAAAGTTCACAAACAACTAAACACAATTAACTAACTTATGCTCACGTTCTATACCAACAAAATTATGGGACTAACTGACACCTAGATGAGCATTAGGTCACGTACTAAATCGTGGGGTGTATATCCACCACGCAGTGGAAGGGACGATAGTGGTGAGAGATTTCAACGAACACGCATAGTTTCACATCTGGGTATTCTGATAATTTGTGGTCTAACCCTAGGGGTGGTTGCCACCACATCTCGAGGTGGAATTTTTTTATTACATTTTAACTACAGGAATGAAAAAAAAGTGATTTTAGGCAAAAATGTTTTATACATGTTTCTTCGTAATATTAATATTTATCTGGTTATTCGCGATTAAAAGTAACAATTTTTAAACGAAAAAATCAACGGTATTAATTTTTTTTAATGGCCTTTACGCGAATGACTCAAAAATTATAAAGTTTGTCAAAAAAAAACTAGAGAGCAAAATTGTACCTTTTAAAAAGACAAGCAAAATTTTTTGTTATAATTTTTTCTACGAAAAAATCAAAGAAAACAAGCACCTTAGGACCTCTCTATTTAAAATTGATTAAAATTGACTCCTATCCTTTTACAAATTTCTGTATACATGTATTGTTAATGCGTCCAAGTAGTTTAACAATTTTAAATGCCCAATTTTATAAAAATTATGTACATTAATATGCTCTGAAGTGGGCAATTTGAATTTTTAGAAAAAAATTATTTGTTTAAAGGACTCAAAAAAGGTGGTACTCGTTCGTAGATAGACGATTTAAACGACTATATTTGGCCAATTATTCACTAAACAGAAAATCTACGTATAAAAAAATAAAAGCCATTTTGATGCATGGTAAAATCGCTAAAATTTGATATTGGGTTTTGTATGTAAAATTCGTTTTTGTGTAATTTGTGTTAAAGTAAGGTCGGGGTTTATAAATCAAAATTTAATTTTAGTATTAGTATAAGCATAAGTCACAAAATTTAAGAACATAAATTTAAATTAAATTTTTTATAAATCAAATTTAATAAACGACCTTGAAATTCTTTAAAATTTTAAAACTTAGGACTAAAATAGGGAAAAATATTAAATGCTCATGTGCCATAAAAAGGTTGAAACCGGTAACTCCTTTTTATTCAAGTTTCATTACTTATTTTTTGTTAAATGTAGCTTATAATTGTCACCAAAAAATTTCTAAATTTAAGTTAGGTTTATACTATTGTGACGTGTAATTTTAAAATTATACCTAGGGCCATTTTACGTTACTGCATATATACCAATATGGAACTATCTTCTTGGACCATAAGACCGGTGGACAAAAAACTATCTTGGCATTTTTAACTAAACTACGGGAACTAACTTTAGCTTCGTAATTTTGCACGGGCATACCCCCACTAGGGGAGCCCGTACAGGCTTAACTAAAACTTTAATTTTTTTACTTGACATCACTTCTACTACCTACTTCTTATCTAATATTTTTCTCTTTTTTTTTCTTAATTATTAGGACAATTTCTGTATATATACTAAGTTGAACTTAGTATTTTGGTGACTTAGCACGTTGTTGACCCTGAATAAAATAATATGACCTAGACTCTGTTATTGTTTAGTGATAAAAAAAACCTTACACTATATTTTCGATTATTTGTTTTAATATTTTGGATGTGATTTCTGTAGAATGTCGAAATAATTAAATAAATATTAAAATTATTAAAACCCATATACCCCCTATACCTCCAGAGCTATCCACAATTGCAATCCACCACCTAGAAGCGAGGAGGAACTTGCGGTAGCCACCGTAGAAGAATGGGACCGCATATCGCAGGAATTAATTAATAATTTAATCATTTCCATGCCCAGATATGTAAACTCATTACTCAGAAGTAGGGGAGGGCACACAGAGTATTAGCTGTATTTTCTTTTTTTGTATTGTCATACAGGTAATTTTTGTTATTTATAAATTCAACACGGTTTTTTTCATTTTTTGGTATTTATTTTATTTTAGCCACATACATGAACTCAAAATATTTTTCTTAACTAAATTAAAATAAACATGGACAACACTTTAAATTAGTCCTTTTAAATTTTTTCTAAACAAATTAGAACTATAAAAATGTTAGGGGGTCCAAGACTTTTGGCATTGTGTGTACTTTATTATTATTATTAACAACGCACTACGTTATGCATATTTAATGTACTAGGTAATTTATAAGAATAAATCCAAAATCACCCTAGGCATTCTGTATAACTTATGCAAATTTACGTAATATGAACACATGTATGGCAACACTGGAAGTGTATTACCAGGATTAAGTGTCATATATCATAACAGTATCTGAGAGCTATCTCGACATGTTAACAACTACCTCAATGGCTAGCGGGAAATTTTATTTATAATTAATAATGGAGGCAAATATGATTTAAATATTTAAGAAATTAAATAAAAGGTTATAGGCTCGGTGAAGGTTTTTAATTTTTCGTAAAATTAAATGGGGTTTAGTTTTTAATGAATATTTTTCTCCATATTTAATTGTCTTTATTGTTTCTTTTTTTTTAATAAATCTAATTATAAAAGCTTTTATAAAACATAATAGGTGTAGTAAGACACAGCGCTCTTAGTAGCGCGTCCGCCTTGGCCGCTGTTTACATTCAATCGCTAAATCGGCTAAATAAAACAGATCTCTAACGCAATAAAGCGTTTACATTTTTTCTGGCAAGAGAGCACCAACATTTTCTTGTGCCATCGTTGAGTTAAAAGATTAACAAATATTTGTATATAAACAAAATTCTTCTACAACAACGAAAAGCTTTTCATTATTTATAAGAAACTATTTTTTTCTGTTCCTCTAAATTGAGTAATTGTTTGCTGAAATATTTTAACTTACAAAAAAGTATTCGAAATTTTTAATCTCTTATAAATTTTTGGAAATTTTTTAAAAACTGTTCCGGGGTATAAAACTTGCAACCTATAAAACAACCATAATCCATTAAACTCATGTAAATTTACGTAATATGAAACATGTATGGAAATGCTGGAAATGTATTAAGTACCAGGATTAAGTGTCATAATATATCATAACAATATCTGAAAGCTATCTCGCAATGTTAACAACCACCATAACAGCCAGCGGAAAATTTTATTTATATATGATATTGAAGACAAATATAATTTAAATAATCAAAATCATTATATATAATAAAACTAAGTTGATAAAATGTGCGTGCCAATAAAACTTATAAAGGAGTCCCGATACGATAAAGGGACTTATATAATGTGATAGCCCTTTATCCCCCTTAAACAAGAAAGTTCCCGTTTTAACCTAAAGGGTGTATTTTTAAAGATATAAGGGCTTTTCCAACCCTTCAACTTGGAAATTCAGTGTAGTGGCGCCATCTGTTGTCGAGTATTAAAACTTCATTCAGAACAACGGTTATTTGGGTGGCGTTTCGAAAGACGCTACGAGCAATTGCAGCATGTGTAGTAATGGCGCAAAAATTTAAAATTTCAATTTCAATAAAGTCTTAAATTACATTTGTTACTATAATAAAGTTATTAAATTTTCTTTATTTATACAGCAATAGCTAACTTTTATTTTGATGTTAAAGCGACATAATTTTAGCTATTTATTATCAATTTAAAATATTACAGTTTCCAATTAAATTAGCCTTTAGTTGTACAATTAACAAAGCGCAAGAAATCCTGCTTCTTTCACGGTCAGCTATATGTAGATTGCTCAAGAGTAGGAAATTAAAAAAATATATGTATACCTATACCTATATACCCCCGACAATAAAATGAAAAATTTTGTTTAAAAACAAGTATTGTAAATAATGTTTTTAATAACTTTTTACTTTTTAAGTCATATTTTTTTTTTTAATTTCAACTGCCACGTAATATCATATCAACTCCCGAGCGAAGCCGGGAATCATAGCAAGTATTAAATAAAGTAAATAGGCGCGGTAAAGGTTTAAAGTAAAAAATAAAATAAAATGAGATTTATTTTCTATTTGATATTTTACTATATAAATCATTGCATAAATTGTGTTTTCTTTTATTAAATCCTTTTATAAAAAAAAAATAAAAAATTGCCAAGAAAATTAAAAAAAAAGAAACCAATTATAATAAAGAGAAGCAAAAATATTCTGCTCACAATCGCCTAAGTATATTAAGAAGCTTTTAGAGCTTAAAAGTCTTAGGGTAGTCACTAACATCCTGATAGAACATGGCCCCTTTAAGGACCACCAAAAATATTGGAAAGACTAGACAAAACTAAAGAATCATTTAATAGTAAAAAAGACACAAGCGTCATAAGAATATGAATGGCAATTAACTATTGCTGTCTAAACGCGTTGTTTAAATAGTGTGCGAGCAACAAAAAGGGGAATAATTGTGGATGCATCAGCTTTTCAACAATCACCCTTGGATCCCAATTTGCCCAAATGCGGCAGCACCGCTTTTTAACGAATCCACAAAGAATAAGATAATTCGGCACATATACGACATTGAAACTCAATTATGTCTTAGGTATGCTACCGAAGCCGTGGCGAGCATTTGGCCAATATTTTGTTTCACACATAATTGTCATACATTCTTCTATCATAATAAAAAATATTAAGAGGATTCTCTAAAAACTTTTTGTTTTATTCACAATTAACATTGTGCGTGAAATTTGGACCACCCTTTATATATTCTTTTAAAGTTGTTAAGTCACATTTGGTGGAGGCGCCTTTCACGTTCCTAATGCTAGAGGACTGGTATCCCACATATTTACGAGATTTCTTTTTTATTCGTATCTTCAGAAGAGAAAAAATGTCTGCAAGTCAGACAGAGGTAAAGTGTAAAAGAAAGTGATGAAAAAGGTAACTAAGGTTTGTTAGTAGCTACAAGAAACTAGCAGTGTTAAAGAGATACTTAATCTCTCTTAAGCAAGCTAAGTAAAACCGTTAAAAAAGGTAAAACTTACAACGTTCCAGGGTGTTATATAACCAATACAAACGGAATTTAGTTAGGTAAATTTTGGCTTTAATAAAAAATATTTAACAACGGCCAAATTCCTCTTTTAAAAATACATGCTTTACACTTTGCATTTGAAGCAAGAATTAAATTTTCCCCTTTCAGTTTGCCATTCCATTGGTATTTTGTGGTTTAGCCCAACTTTTAGCGATTTTATTTCAGGATTTTTAAATTTTCTACCATACTGCCGCATAACAAAACACACGTAAAGGCGATTATAGGAAAAAAAATAGGATTTTTACTTATAAAAAATCCAATTATGTTAGGAACTTATTGCGGGGCACTGTATGTGATATTTTATGCTTTATTTGTTTTCTGGGAGATTAAATTTAAACAAAATATTAATTGGCTTTTCTTCAGAATAACATTAAAAAGTTATTTAACATTTTATGAAAATTAAAACTTTTATACATTATATAGAACTATTCTGCTCTTACACAATATAATAAAAGTTATTATTACTTTTAAAGAAATAAAATAATAAAAAATAATAAAATATTTAATATTAAGTTACTTACAATACAACGGTTTCAATCTATAAACAAAGGTTCATTAGCACTCGGTTGAAATTATTTTAATCTAATAAAATAAAATCTTAACAAAACGTCAGACGAGAACTGGGCCAATGGTTGCGTCTTAAAAATGTGGTAAATAGTTTACCAAAAATGTGGTAAACAGTTTACCTAAAAACTTAACAAGTTTATCACTAAGTTTTTAGGTAAACTGTTTACCACATTTTTGGTAAACTATTTACCACATTTTGAGACGCAATCATTGGCCCAGTTCTCGACTGGCGTCTTGGTAAGATTTTATTTTATTGGATTAAAATAATTTCAACCAAGTGCTAATGAACCTTTGTTTATAGATTGAAACCTTTGTATTGTAAGTAACTTAATATTAAATATTTAATATTTTATTTCTTTTAAAGTAATAATAACTTTTATTATATTGTTTAAGAGCAGAACAGTTCTACATAATGTATAAAAGTTTTAATTTTTATAAAATGTTAAATAAACTTTTTAATTTTATTCTGGAGAACAGCCAAATAATATTTTGTTTAAACTGTATGTGATGATAATAAAAATTCACTAGTTTTATAAATCATTATGCCTATGGTTTAAAGTTAAATGTTTGTACACGTTATTGCTAATACGTTAAAACATGACCTAGCGGCAATTGTCTACGGTGTAGTTTACTTGTCATGATTGCATCCAGACATTGTAATGATAAATGATTCACAACGTCGGTTATGAATATCCAACAATGTAACTTATGGTGGCAAACATGCATAAATACATTTAAGCTTAAACGATTGTCAGAATGTTTTACCTAATGACTAATTTGTAAACATACCTAATGGTTTATTTATCATAATTGTGGAATTCTTGACATACCACATATTGTATTAAGTGACTATGACGCACATTTTGGCTATACAAAGTGTCCGGAAAGGTGAGGTCATAAATTAAAGGGGTGATAGAGTAAACCAAAATAATGTTAGTGGTTCATATAAAAAAAAATTCTATCGCGCTTTGTTAGAAAGACCTTCAAAGTTAGAATAAAAAACCTATTTCAATTATAACTTTAACACTGTTGCCACAGTACCAATGATATTGGTGAAACTAAAAAGTGGTTATATTGCGTCTTTTCCTAGGTAAACGGTTTTTCATAAAATCACATTTTAAATCCAGACATACCAGCATTTTGTATGTAATTTTGTAATTCGGAAATCCGTTATCAAAATAGCTAATAGCTCCGATTCTAAAAGTTCGATAAAAACAATATTCAAATTTTACCCTGAACATCCAATTACAACAGAAATCCACAATTTACTTGTCCGATGCAATATTCGAGGTAAAAACATAGCCGTCATATGGTGTCCTGGTCACGTCGGAATCCAGAGCAACAAAAAGGCTGACCATCTAGCAAAATCAGCCAATTTGCTCCACCAATTATATGGCAACACACTCCATCCCAGGGATCTCTTCCCACTTATAACCACCACAATCCAAAACATAAAAAACATGAATGGGAGCTATTAGAAAACAATAGAAAACTTCACGAAATAATAAACACCTTACCTTCCACTTATTTCCACTAGTCTAAACAAAAGAGAACAAACAATAATACATCTATTAATGATTGGCCACTCCTGGCTCACCCATTCCTATCTACTGCGATCAGAAGACCCTCCAACATGTAACCAATGTAACCAAACACTAACCATCAAACACAACTTCGTAACCTGCGATAGATTAAAGCTACAACAAATAAAATACAATATTAACAATACACATTTAAAATCTGCACTTACTTCCTCTACACAGAACATTCGAAACATCATTAATTTTCTTAAAGAAATCTAATTATACGAAAAAATTTAAATTTAAAACTCTCTCTCTCTCTATCTCTTTCTCTATCTTTCTTTCTCTCTCTCTCGTTCTCTCTCTCTCGTTCTCTCTCTCTCTCTCTCTCTCTCTCTCTCTCTCTCTCTCTCTCTCTCTCTCTCTCTCTCTCTGTCTCTCTGTCTCTGTCTCTCTCTCTGTCTCTGTCTCTCTCTGTCTCTCTCTCATTATCTCTCTCTCATTATCTCTCTCTCATTATCTCTCTCTCTCTCATTATCTATCTCTCATTATCTCTCTCTCTCATTATCTCTCTCTCATTATCAAGACTATATTACAAGTAGCTAGTTTTAAATACACAAATAAAAACTGCTAAAGAGAAAAATGTAAAAAAGCGAAGAAAAAGTTTTTAGTGAAAGTGTAGTTACACGAAATTATCAGGGTAGAAGAGATTAAAGGTAGAAAGAAGTTTAAGAAAACCACAAAGCCACAGCTTTCTTATAAGAAAAGCACTGTACTGACTGGTTTTCATAAACAAATTTGTTTTCTCCATATGTCTGATGCGGTTTGTAAAGCTCGGGCAATCCAAAGAAGCAAGATATACAAAAAAAAACATGTTTTAAGTCTGTGGAAAAACTCCAGTTTTAGTTCTTATGTTAAGTTTTTCTATTAAAACCTGTTTTGTGGGTATGTTCTAATATACAAAAATGAAAATTTTAGGTAAAAAAGTTATACCGGGTGGGACGACGGGACATAGGGAATCCCATGTAAAATTTGAAGTGGTCCAATATAGGCTTCCCTTATTATTTTAGAAGAAAATATTATGAGGCTTTTTAAAGAGCACGAAAAGTTGTACCCAGTGTACAAATTTTAGCTCTTCTCAGTCCGACAGCAAAGAGATAAATGCTAAAATAAGTTACGAATCTCCTATCTTCTTACGCGCCCTGTATTATTAGAAGTGTATAATAAAATACCAGAAAACTTATTTAACCTCTTACTCTTAAGTTGTCAGATAAATGTCACATCATTTTTACATAATGAGCTACTCAAATCAAGAATAAATCACTATTATAAAATGGTTTTTATCAGAGAAATAGTTAACTAAGAGTAGCGGACATGTTTGCAGACTATTTTCCCAATAGGCCAATACCAAGTAAATCGACAATAAAACGGACGATAAAAAAATTGAAACTATAGGCAAAGCTTTATACCAATCAAAAATATGAAAATTTAGACCAGCTAAGGAATGCTATTTCCGCTGAATGTGCCAGAACAACTAGCCAACGTAAGAAATTAGTTTTATAATCGTTTGGGTTATTGTCTGGCAGTTAATGGAGGAATATTTGAGCATTTGATTAAATCATGATATTTTCGTCATAAATTGATTTCTAAATGTAGACAAAATTGTTTTATTGTCTTGCGTAACTGTGAGTGCATGTGTTGAAATTAGCTGTAAAGTAAAATGAAATGCGAGGATTCTTTTGAAATTCCCGTATAAAATTGTTCAGTTTTGGCAATAACATTATAAATTAATGATCGAAATTGTCACTAATAAATCGATATGGTGTTTTTATTATTGATTTCTAGAGTACAGGGTGCATAATGAGATACTATGTTGCAGAAGTATTCAAGCAGTTTACTCTTTACTGGTTGGTTGAAAAATGCTCAAATTTTCATTTTGGGTGGAACCTATTGTGCTCTTCAATAAATCCTTATAGCATTTTTTTCTAAAATAATTAGGGGAGCCAATATTTGACTACTTCAAAATTTACATGGGATTCTCCATGTCCCGCTCGACGGAGCAACACCCGGTATATAAGAGCCATGATCGTAGCATGGCGGAATTTTTAAAAGCTTAGAGTAAAGAAATTAGCAATTTTATCAATACAATTTAGTAATTTGTATGTCAAAAAGCTGCACACAAGGGTAAAAGGTGAAAATTTTCTCAACTAAGTTATTTCTTAATTTTTATATAAACTTACGTCAGTTTACATTCCATTTAACTTTTTATCGTTAATTTAACTCACCCGTTATATCTGCGTAAACCGACCTTTAGGCAGCCGAGAAGGATATTTGCATATTGTTATGAAGGAAACTAAGCGTAAATATGGATAAGATAAAAATGTAAAGAGGGTATAAAAGGGACATGGTTTAAATAACTTACAGATTTTTATTTTAAATTTCCCATATAACATTTTTTGCCGGCCATGTACATTTAATTTACTGGCATTGCCAACACTCTTTACTGGCAAGGCATTGGCAAAAAGGTATCAAAAAGACGCGAAAGTGGGCAATTGGCCGTTATTAGGCCACGTGTTGCAGATAATATGATGGCATCCGTCATTAATAAGTTATTGGCAAAAAATGCGTTTAAGATGATGGCATCCATCATTAATAAGTTATGCCAAAAAATGCGTTTAGGATGATGGCATCCATCATTAATAAGTTATTGGCAAAAAGATAACAAAAAGACACGAAAGTGGGCAATTGGCTGTTATTGGGCCACGTGTTGGCGATACTGTGATGGCATCCATCATTAATAAAGTTATGATAAAAAAATGTGTTTAGGATAATGACATTTACCATTAAATAAGTATTGCAAGTTTTATAAGTTGAATGTTTTAAAAGTAAAATAACATATTTAGAATTTTGTAATCGAAAAAATAAGAAAAAAGGCAGGAAAACTTTATCATTAAAAAATTACATGTTATAAATTTTTATACAGTAACAATAAACCATAAAAAATTATAAGTATGTAATAAAATTTAAAAAAAAATAGTAAATCAAAAGAAAACGTTTAAAAATAGGAAGTATTCAAGGGACACTTACACTCAATTTTCAGATCCAAAACATAGGGAACAATATTTTAAAGAAGTTAAATGTCAAAAAAAAACTATTAAATATATATACTTTTTTATTAACACGTCTTTAAAACTTTTAATAAGGCAGCTCCCTGATTTCATATATTTTTTTAGGTAACTACAAATTTAAAAGGTTTTAAACAAAATGTTTACAGCTTCTAACAGTCTACTTGAATAACCCGCCTTCTTGACTAGCCATCACCAATTAATTACACAACACACACTAATTAGGTAATGAATACACTTAATTATGTCTACTAAAAACTCTTTTCTCTCAAAAATACATAATAAACATTTTGTTTGACTTAATTTTTATTTGCATGAGTTGTATCAATAAAATGTTAGGAAGAGGCCATTTCCTTTTCGAATTCCGTGAAATTTCGAATTTCACAAAATTTTAGTACAATATCGTGGCTTTAAATTATCATAAATTAATAACTGGGACTCTTTGTTTGACCTCCGAACAGTGCGGACGTGCGTAGAGGACTACAAAGTTTTTCCCGGAGTGGCGGCTAGAGGTGTCGAACAAACGTTTTTTACCTTCGGGGATCAAGGAAAGATTCACGCTAAACTGACGGCTGTGAGCGAAGATTCCTATAAGCTGATGGTATCCTGTTTGGTGGTGAACACGAGGTATTTCTCAAATGGCGGGAAATAGAAGGGCGTGCCATGGGAACTGTCAGTAGTGAAAGTGAAGGTTATACGTAACACCAGTAGCAGATTTTGGTTTGACAGTCGAGAATTTATGCATTGCATCGAACGTTGAATTATTTGTTTTCTTTTTGGGATTTCTGGGAGCTACGAGCTCGATTATCCAGATTTTCCGCCGACGAAGCCCTGGAAAGCATAATGCGGAAAGGGGAGAGTGGTGGATTGGACCTGAAGGGACCAAAACCAAGAAAAAAAAATAGAAATAAATAACTGACAGTTTGTATCAGGTAATGTAAAAAAGTCTTCTAAAAATGCCTGCTGAATAAATTGTTGTATTTGTAAAAGCATTTTTTTATACATAAAGAATTAAATTATTCAGACTTTAGTTTATATTCATATTTTTATTACTGGTGACTGGAACCGGAAAAACCGACAATGAAAATATTTGCCTCAAATTTAGTCGGCCAAAAGAGGCATTTGCATTTCAAACGAGGCATAAATAGTAAAAGGGGCGGCGTTTTATATAAAGGAAAAGAAAAGATAAAAAACGTTTGGTTTTAAACCTCAATAAGAATAAAATATAAAGTGCAATAATATATTGTGAGTTAAATTTCAAAAAGCGGGAGTAAAGTAAATTCATACTTATACCGTTCTGACTTAAGGACTTCGATTATATTGCCTCCAATAAATCTTCCTACCGGCCGGCAGTCTCCGTCCAGCTGCAGGCAGGGCCGGAGTGGACTTTTTACTTTTACATTGAGAAGCAATTGAAATATTGATAGATAGATATAAATTGTCTAAAAATATGTAAAAATGTGCAAACAGGTATGTAGTTAGTATTTCTAAACATAATTTTGGGGTACTAGGTAACTTTTATTACAATTTGATTTTTAAGGAAATAATATGAATAATATGGTTACCTACCTAATTAAGTAAAGGTATAATGAAAACTAGAGAATTTATGCACGCCAATAATATTTATTTTCATGAAAATTATTCAAAAAACAATTAGTTGAAGTATTAAAATATTTAATATAGAGAAAAAATATGTTTGTGATGAGTTTGCAAATAGCATGGGACATTTAGTTTTAAGGCTTCCACCATATCACTGCATTTTTATCCCTATAGAACATATTTGGCATCAATTGAAATCGCAAATTAGACGTAACAACAGTTCACCGACTTTAAATAGTTTTGTATTAGGCATTATCACCAGGGAAATAGATAAAATACCAGTAAATAGTTGGAGCAACAGTGTAGATCACGTAATTAAAGTTGAACAATCACACTTTCAAATAATGTTAAGGAGTTAATTATAAAAGTTAGGGGATGATAGTGATAGTGACACTGATTTAATTGAATAGGTCCCAATAATAATTATAAGTTGTAATATTTTTAGATACTTTTCACTTTATATTGTATATTGTATTTTTAAAAGCTTTTTATTTATATATTTTTTAAATGACTAAGTAGGTATAATTTATTTTTTTAAACATTGCCATCACGTGACTTTTTGACGCAATGATCAACGACAAGTAAATTATCTTCTTTGTCATTCTCCATAAACATTAAACGACAATATAAACGAAAGCGATGTCGAAAAACGCTATTAGAAAGTCGTCAGTTAGTCACGTGATGACAATGTTTAAAAAATAAATTATAGTATCCCTAGGTATATTTTATAAATAATATTTTTGTTCCTATTAATAATAAAATATGTGATTATCAATGTGTTTCTATTTTTTCCTATAAAAAAGTAAATTCCACCCTGTTCCGTTCAGATTTTATAGCAGGTAACACCTGGCTAAAGTGCCGGCCGACAATAGGGGACAAAAGGATCGTTTATTGGCCTCAAGAGGTGAGAACGGAATAAGTATGAATGTACTTTACTTACAGGGGTGTAGCGCGGGACCTTTTCTTTTTGGTTTTTACGATCCATTCAATAAATTTAGATATTTTACAAAACATGCTTTTATAGCAAGGTTAGTTTATATTTAAAAGGTTCCGTCACATCCTCAACTTTTAGGCGGTTCGAGGTCGGAGACGCAAGGAAGGGCACTTCCGAGAAAGGTTGGCAAGACTGAGTAAAAATCAAAGCTAAAGATCAATCCAGTGGCGTCTAGAATTTGCGCATTTCATTTTGCATTGTTTGGAAGTGATATTTGTTGAAAGATGTAATTCCAAATGTTTTTTATTTAAAGTAAAAGAATTTACAACTTAATAATAATTAAAAACTGTTGTGTAAACGGTTGTTCTACTAATACAATAAACTTTATATCTCCGGCACTGAACAACATGGCCGAAAAATGGGAGATGTGCCGAATGTCGCAACCCTATATAGACCGACTTTGCTTTTTTAGGACGTATTATCTACTTATAATAGTTAAAAAGTATACTTGCACAGTGAAGGGATATTAAAAAGCATATACAGTGTGGTCCATTAGGGATGCAACAAATGAAAACACTTTTTTATTCGCAATTTGTCAAAAAAATAATTCTTCATAAAAGTTGGTGCATGGCCCGAAACTGTATTAGCAGTGGCTAGTTTTATTAAAAGTTAAATGATATACAGGGTAGGTCAAAAAAGCAAAAACCGCTTAAGAGTAAAGTAGGTAACCTCATTATTAAAAATACAACAAAATGTTAAATAAAAAAGTTATTTAGAAACAGAAGTTATGCCTTAATGTTAAGTCATGGCCTACTATTTAAATTTTTTGGAAAATTTTGAATATAGCCCTGTATGATACAGATTTTTCCTACGACCACTTGTGAAAATAGCAAATAGCACACTGGTTTCATGCATAGAAAATGCGTTATATCACACTAGTGTTGCAAAGTACTTTACAGCACCAGTGTTGCAAAGTACTTTACAACACTCGTGTGATATATATTATGATGTCATTCTAAAAACTGCTACTGGTTTTGCAAGAGACATATTTATTGTAGTGACAGTAAAAAAGCTTTTTACTTACCTTAAACAGTAGAACCCAAATTAGCGAAAATCATCTTATTGACGTTAAGTTACTGCACAGTATAAGCTTTCTTCCAATATTGAAAAGAGTAATAATAAAATTTCCGAAAAATAAAAACATAAACAAAAATAGACATTTCCACAAAAACAACTTTCACTGACAGCTCGCTCAGTGGCACAGTGTTGTCAGGTAAGTAGATCAAATTAAAAATCTCCCTTCTACCTTTGAGCACGCACCTTATAGAGGCAGCCTTGCCGCTTGACCGTTCGACTTAAAGCGCCAGAGAAAAAAAGCCTACAGATCAAAATCCTTTATCTCTTTCTTGGTGTACTCAAACAACTAGTTAAATCTTTTTTTAATCCCTAATTAAACCTAAGGCTAATACACACTTTATGAATCCACTTTCTTTTATCCATTCATAAATAGAATCAGACCCTTCCGACGTTGCCAAATGTTTTCCATATTTTGCATGGTAACTGACGTTTGGTAGTCGTTTTTTTCTTACTTTTAGGACTTTAGGTTATGCATTTACAATTTTCATATTTTTTATATTTTTTCTTAAAAATATTAGGAAAAACTGTAATTTTTACTTAATTTTACATGTGATGTTCAGTTTCAATAACACGTTTTACCAATTTTACCCCACCCAGCACCCTTTTCACTCCCCGGTCCCGTAAGTTTGTTTACTGATATTTTTTAAAAACGGAATATTTTGGATATGCACCACTTACATTTTATTTAGAAGAGTGTCTACAATATGTAAGTATCGATAATTTTTAAAAACCCTTATAATAGCAGAAAACCGTATTAAACAATTACCGTTATTACATAACAAAACCATACAATTTTTATTAGGTGAGGGCCTTTTTAAATTCCAAAATGAGAAAAGTTATATAATGCTTCTAGGTAGGTGATTTTCGATGTAAAAATATTGTCAAAACAGTATAATAGAGTGAGGAAAGTACATATCACACTAGTGTTGCAAAGTAAATATCACCCTAGTGTTGCAAAGTTCTCAATTGTTTTTTATTTTTTCTGAACAGACAAACTTTAATTTTTTTTTTTGGTGAATAATTTGTGGTCGTAGGAAAAATAGTGTACACTACTCGTGTGAAAATGACTTTCTTACACTCGTGGGTTTGTCGCACTCGGCGAACGCCTCGTGCTACAATATTACCACTCGTGTGAAATTAGTCACTTTCCACACTTGTAATGTAATATACTATTTATTATTCTGATTTAATAGTTTTCACTCATGGTCAAAAATATCGCATATACTGATTTTCTCCATAAGCTTCAATACAAAATTGCGTTAATTTAAAAGGCCATGTCTCTTTAAATATTTAGGTTATTAAGACAATTAAAAAAAGAAAATGTTAAAGATAGGTAAAGCTATAACTTTGGCGTAACTTTTGTTATTTATTGTTAAAAATACATCTTACAGGGTGATTAAAAATTTTTGAAAAAATTAATTATTTTTAATCTATTTGTATGATGTACTGTTGAAAGAGAGTAATCAAATTTGTGATAATAAAACATTAGAAATAAGTAAGGTTATAATTTAGTCTCAAATAGCATTACTGCCTTTAAATAGCACATCACACAGGGCGGTTAAAATTTATTTATTCTTGCCAAAAACTTTTAATCACCCTGTAGAACATATTGTTAATAGTAAATAATAGCAACGGTTACGCCAAAGTCACCTTTATTTAAAATTTAATTTTTTTTTATTGTCTTAGTAACCTAATAAATAAAAAGAAATATGACCATTTAAAATAAAGCATTTTTATATTGAAGCTCTGGAGGAAATCGAAAATATGCGATATTTTTGTCGATGAGTGTATAAAAATCCAATAAAACCCCATAAATTTATTTTTTTATCAACTTTTTTATTGAAATATTATAAAAATCAATTTATTTTTACATTCAGCATTTATTTAAAATCATATAATTTTTATTATTGATGACAAAAAAGGAAGAGAAAAATCCGGTTATAAAAATATTTTCCCCAAATTTACCGAGGCGAAAACGCATTTCTATGGTTTTGAAAGTGAAACCGAGCGTAAATACCGATAACTGTCGGCTTTTTTTTGCAAAAATAAAAAGAAAATTTTAAATTAACTCTAATTTCTAAAGGGGTTATCCTCTGGAAACAATTTGGAGAAAATGAATTATTTTGTTAACCAACTTTTAAAATAAAGAAAAAAAACTAAATTTAAGCCAGATAGTGCTACAATTTATACTTGTAGATTCCTAGCATTCAAGTAAATAGTTATACAGCGTGTCTACTTAAGCTCGCACCATATGGAAAACTTTTTATTATTAATTTTAAACTTTCAATTGCTTTTGTGCATTAACCCTTTGAATTGTTTTTTTATGATTTGTTTTTAACCTCTGTTTTTAATTTTATATATTTTTATTACATACGACAAATATTTTACAAAAAAATACAAAATTTTTTCACCTCAAAAGAGAGGCGAAACGTCACCAAAATAAAAATTTTGATATTTTACCTTTTTTGGTCTTTTATTAGGAACCTCTTTTTCAAGTTTATATTTAATGACCGGGAACTAATATCATTAATAATTTTACGAAAAAAGTCTTTTTGCTAAGATGCAAATGTAAAAATCAAAAGTGTTATGCCATAACTGCGAAAATGACAGGATAAAAGAAAACGACAATATTAGATCATAAAAAGTTTTTTTCAATCTTTGGACAATCCACGAAGGCTGAAAGCCTAAATACTAACGTACCGTGAGTGTCTTAAGCAGGGTAAGAGAAAGTTTGTTAACACGGGACGCATTTAAACATTCCACTATAGGATTCGGCACCCGTCTTACTACTGATTGGTCAAATTTAAAATATAATAATGGCGTCCTATTTATTGATATGTGTCGTGTCGAAAACCGTAGTACAATGTTCAGGCGGTGCTGAAATACAGAGCGGAATGTTGGAAAATATTAATAGATACTAAATGGAGGGAAAAAAGTGGCAATGTAGCCACCGAGTTACCTCCTCTTCTTTTTGAACTTAGCCCGATAAAGAAAATTATTAAATTTAATTAACTCCTCCATTCTAAAGTAGGTAATACAATAATTAATAATAAATTTTAATTATTAGCTGAATATAAGCTCTAAATATTACTATATTTGTTTACATAGAAAAGCTAAATTAGGAATGAAAAGAATAAAAAACAAAATGCATTATACGCAGTATTCCAAAATCAACTCTAAATTTCAGCACCGCTCGCACATTGTACTACGGCTTTCGGCACCGCGCATTTCGATAAATGTGGCGCCATAATGAACTTGACCAATCAGGAGTAAGACGGGTTCCGAATCCTATAGTGGAATGTTTAAATGCACACGTGACCTAAAAACTTGAAGATTTGGGGGAAGGAAAGACCTCCGCTGGCAGTAGGTTCCACAGTCTAGAAACTCTAGGGATAAAAGAACGAACGAAATGGGAAGTTCAGGGCCTGTCCAATTGAACCGTATAGGGATGCATACGCGCGGCACCACGAGTTTCTCTGTTGGGAGCTGCAAGAGGAGGGCTATACTGGATAATTCGTCGGAGCAGAAGCCGTAAAAGTATCTATAGAAGAGCGATAGATCTTCCACAGCTCGACGATGGGCAAGAGAAGGAAGTCTTTGAGTAAGTAAAGGATCATTAATAAGACGAACAGCCCTTCTTTGAATGGCATCAAGAATGCTGAGGGTTGTAGGGGATGCCATTCCCCAGACATGAGAACAATATTCCAGAGAGGGTCGAATTTGGGATACATACAAAGTGTATAAATTGGAAGGAGAAAAATACTTTTTGGCTCGGAAAAGAAATCCAAGCTTTTTGAAGCCGCGGTGGCTAGAGATACAATTTGTTTATGCCAGTTAAGGTTATTCTTAAATGTGACGCCCACAAGGTTAAATGTGTCCCTGCACTGCAAAACCTGTTAATAAAAGCAATTGAATACAAAAATAAATATTAGAGTATTCCATTTAAAATTTTAAAATTTTCTAGTATAGAGAGGAAACTATAAACTAAGCAATCTTGCAAATAATAATTTTTAAATTTTTTATGTTTAGTTTCCCCTTTCGCACAAAATTTTGTTTATTTATATTTGACGGTTGCTGATATAATCCACCGTTCCGATTTTTCTACTAACCCTGTATTTACTATTTTACGACTTTCTTAGATATACTAGAAATACGCAATGTATTTTACAACAAAACAAAAATAAGAATATTCTCTTCCAATCTAAGCCTGAATTCGTACATATTAATTTCTGTGGTCTTGCGTGACTCATTGCGTCATCGTATTATTAAAAGTAATCACGAAACTTTTTTTCCAGCATAAAATATAAATCATGGTTACCAAAACACATTAAACCGAACATTTTTAGCTATTAAGCCAAAAGAAATAAAAAAATTTACCACAATTTTATATATTTTATATATTTACACAGAAAAAAAATTACAGCCCACGAAAGCTTATGCCAAATTACGAGAGTGTCGGGTTATTAGATGTTTAAGCTTTTTTCCCGGTTCCGTTAACGTTGTTCAAGCACTGAAACATGCAGTTTTTGCATTTTACAGCACTATTTAGACAACGCGGTAGTGTCATCGCAGACGTTATTTTTTAAAGAACGATTACCTAATAATGTCTCTCCGTCTGGGAAACAAACCGACGACTTCTGGCTTCGGAGATTAAGGTTCTGTCCAATGCGCCACTGAGGAGACAATAATATGTCCAATTTGTTACTGTTTTCAAAGAATACCAATCCATAGAATAGAAAAGAAAGTGAGATTTCAGCGTACCCTAAAAATTTTTAGTACCTACCGCGACCAACAGATGGCAAAAGTAGTACGATGTCGCTTTGCTAATACGATGGTGACCATCAGAAATTGATAGCAGTCGCTGACAGCGCAGTCAGCCCGATCAGTTGGAGTGAGGATATACGCAAAATTTAATAAAAATAAAATCCCCGATAAATGGACCCACTATCCATAAGATTATTAAATTTATTATTTAAGAATAGGATATATCGATGCGTTTTTACAAAACATCGTAAGCGACATTCGCCAATTTTACGGGAAACAATTTTTTCTTCCCATCGCGTTATTTTTAAAGAAAAACCGAGATCTGAATGTTTTTATTTTAGATTTCTTCTTAATTTAAATTACAAAACAAACATATTTAACATTTAATGTCAAAATTTTCAGAATCTCCTAAAAAAAAGCTAAAAATTTTAAAATTCTAAACTTAAATAATTTTTTTATTTTTATTTAATTTATCTTGACAACGGTGCCAGACTTGCCACCAAAACGTCGATTTTTATTTCTCTATTTACTTGCTTTATTTTTTCTGGTTTTTTAGTACTATTAATTTATTTTTTGGCGTGTACCCAAATAACTACCATTAATTAAATGAACCCCCGAACCAATATAGAACATATCTTCATTTGAAATAAAGCCAATGAAAAAAAAACGTTTCCCGTAAAACTGACGAATGTCGCTTACGATGTTTTGTCAAAAACCCATCGATATATCCTATTCTGAAATCATAAATTTAATAATCTTATGGATACTACCGTTTATCGGGGATTTTATTTTTATTAAATTTTGCGTATATCCTCACTCTAACTGATCGGGCCGACTGCTCGTCGGCGACTGCTATCAATTTCTGATGGTAATCGTATTAGCAAAGCGACATCGTTCTACTTTCGCCATCTGTTGGTCGCGGTAGGTACTTAAAATTTTTAGGATACGCTGAAATCTCACTTGTGGGGTTCTATGGATTGGTATTCTTTGCTGTTTTATTATTATTGTTTTTTTTAATTTCAGAAGGGTTTATCAGGTTAAATTGAGTTTGCAAGAGTCTATTGACTGTCTGAAATCTGTGAATAGAATAGAAGCGGTTCCTTATGCATGTTTCACTAGTAGCCCAAATACTGGTACATATTTAATATCCATAAGTCTTTCATATTACGTGGTACCATCATCACCGCTTTTATAAGGTTACAAATTAAGCTATAAGAGGACTTTAATTTTAAAAAGTAAATCTTTTTCATGTCTTTTCCACTTTATTCTAAAAAACTGTTTTAAAACAAAATGGATAAAGCACATTTCGCACATTAAAAGAAAACCTAAAAGTGGTTGTTTAAAAGTATTTTCCTACGACCACTTGTGAAAATAGCAAATAGCCCACTGGTTTCATGCATAGAAAATGCGTTATATCACACTAGTGTTGCAAAGTACTTTACAGCACTAGTGTTGCAAAAGTACTTTACAACAGTCATGTGATATATATTATGATGTCATTCAAAAACTACTATTGGTTTTGCAAGTGACATATTTATTGTAGTGACAGTAAAAAAACTTTTTACTTACCTTAAACAGTAGAACCAAAATTAGCAAAAATCATCTTATTAACGTTAAGTTACTGCACAGTATAAGCTTTCTTCAAATATTGAAAAGAGTAATAATAAAATTTCCGAAAAAATAGAAAACATAAACAAAAAATGGACATATTATTGTCTCCTCAGTGGCGCATTGGACAGAACCTTAATCTCCGAAGCCAGAAGTCGTCGGTTTGTTTCCCAGACGGAGAGACATTATTAGGTAATCGTTCTTTAAAAAATAACGTCTGCGATGACACTACCGCGTTGTCTAAATAGTGCTGTAAAATGCAAAAACTGCATGTTTCAGTGCTTGAACAACGTTAACGGAACCGGGAAAAAAGCTTAAACATCTAATAACCCGACACTCTCGTAATTTGGCATAAGCTTTCGTGGGCTGTAATTTTTTTCTGTGTAAATATATAAAATATATAAAATTGTGGTAAATTTTTTTATTTCTTTTGGCTTAATAGCTAAAAATGTTCGGTTTAATGTGTTTTGGTAACCATGATTTATATTTTATGCTGGAAAAAAGTTTCGTGATTACTTTTAATAATACGATGACGCAATGAGTCACGCAAGACCACAGAAATTAATATGTACGAATTCAGGCTTAGATTGGAAGAGAATATTCTTATTTTTGTTTTGTTGTAAAATACATTGCGTATTTCTAGTATATCTAAGAAAGTCGTAAAATAGTAAATACAGGGTTAGTAGAAAAATCGGAACGGTGGATTATATCAGCAACCGTCAAATATAAATAAACAAAATTTTGTGCGAAAGGGGAAACTAAACATAAAAAATTTAAAAATTATTATTTGCAAGATTGCTTAGTTTATAGTTTCCTCTCTATACTAGAAAATTTTAAAATTTTAAATGGAATACTCTAATATTTATTTTTGTATTCAATTGCTTTTATTAACAGGTTTTGCAGTGCAGGGACACATTTAACCTTGTGGGCGTCACATTTAAGAATAACCTTAACTGGCATAAACAAATTGTATCTCTAGCCACCGCGGCTTCAAAAAAGCTTGGATTTCTTTTCCGAGCCAAAAGTATTTTTCTCCTTCCAATTTATACACTTTGTATGTATCCCAAATTCGACCCTCTCTGGAATATTGTTCTCATGTCTGGGGAATGGCATCCCCTACAACCCTCAGCATTCTTGATGCCATTCAAAGAAGGGCTGTTCGTCTTATTAATGATCCTTTACTTACTCAAAGACTTCCTTCTCTTGCCCATCGTCGAGCTGTGGAAGATCTATCGCTCTTCTATAGATACTTTTACGGCTTCTGCTCCGACGAATTATCCAGTATAGCCCTCCTCTTGCAGCTCCCAACAGAGAAACTCGTGGTGCCGCGCGTATGCATCCCTATACGGTTCAATTGGACAGGCCCTGAACTTCCCATTTCGTTCGTTCTTTTATCCCTAGAGTTTCTAGACTGTGGAACCTACTGCCAGCGGAGGTCTTTCCTTCCCCCAAATCTTCAAGTTTTTAGGTCACGTGTGCATTTAAACATTCCACTATAGGATTCGGAACCCGTCTTACTCCTGATTGGTCAAGTTCATTATGGCGCCACATTTATCGAAATGCGCGGTGCCGAAAGCCGTAGTACAATGTGCGAGCGGTGCTGAAATTTAGAGTTGATTTTGGAATACTGCGTATAATGCATTTTGTTTTTTATTCTTTTCATTCCTAATTTAGCTTTTCTATGTAAACAAATATAGTAATATTTAGAGCTTATATTCAGCTAATAATTAAAATTTATTATTAATTATTGTATTACCTACTTTAGAATGGAGGAGTTAATTAAATTTAATAATTTTCTTTATCGGGCTAAGTTCAAAAAGAAGAGGAGGTAACTCGGTGGCTACATTGCCACTTTTTTCCCTCCATTTAGTATCTATTAATATTTTCCAACATTCCGCTCTGTATTTCAGCACCGCCTGAACATTGTACTACGGTTTTCGACACGACACATATCAATAAATAGGACGCCATTATTATATTTTAAATTTGACCAATCAGTAGTAAGACGGGTGCCGAATCCTATAGTGGAATGTTTAAATGCGTCCCGTGTTAACAAACTTTCTCTTACCCTGCTTAAGACACTCACGGTACGTTAGTATTTAGGCTTTCAGCCTTCGTGGATTGTCCAAAGATTGAAAAAAACTTTTTATGATCTAATATTGTCGTTTTCTTTTATCCTGTCATTTTCGCAGTTATGGCATAACACTTTTTGATTTTTTACATTTGCATCTTAGCAAAAAGACTTTTTTCGTAAAATTATTAATGATATTAGTTCCCGGTCATTAAATATAAACTTGAAAAGAGGTTCCTAATAAAAGACCAAAAAGGTAAAATATCAAAATTTTTATTTTGGTGACGTTTCGCCTCTCTTTTGAGGTGAAAAAATTTTGTATTTTTTTGTAAAATATTTGTCGTATGTAATAAAAATATATAAAATTAAAAACAGAGGTTAAAAACAAATCATAAAAAAACAATTCAAAGGGTTAATGCACAAAAGCAATTGAAAGTTTAAAATTAATAATAAAAAGTTTTCCATATGGTGCGAGCTTAAGTAGACACGCTGTATAACTATTTACTTGAATGCTAGGAATCTACAAGTATAAATTGTAGCACTATCTGGCTTAAATTTAGTTTTTTTTCTTTATTTTAAAAAGTTGGTTAACAAAATAATTCATTTTCTCCAAATTGTTTCCAGAGGATAACCCTTTAGAAATTAGAGTTAATTTAAAATTTTCTTTTATTTTTGCAAAAAAGCCGACAGTTATCGGTATTTACGCTCGGTTTCACTTTCAAAACCATAGAAATGCGTTTTCGCCTCGGTAAATTTGGGGAAAATATTTTTATAACCGGATTTTTCTCTTCCTTTTTGTCATCAATAATAAAAATTATATGATTTTAAATAAATGCTGAATGTAAAAATAAATTGATTTTTATAATATTTCAATAAAAAAGTTGATAAAAAAATAAATTTATGGGGTTTTATTGGATTTTTATACACTCATCGACAAAAATATCGCATATTTTCGATTTCCTCCAGAGCTTCAATATAAAAATGCTTTATTTTAAATGGTCATATTTCTTTTATTTATTAGGTTACTAAGACAATAAAAAAAATTAAATTTTAAATAAAGGTGACTTTGGCGTAACCGTTGCTATTATTTACTATTAACAATATGTTCTACAGGGTGATTAAAAGTTTTTGGCAAGAATAAATAAATTTTAACCGCCCTGTGTGATGTGCTATTTAAAGGCAGTAATGCTATTTGAGACTAAATTATAACCTTACTTATTTCTAATGTTTTATTATCACAAATTTGATTACTCTCTTTCAACAGTACATCATACAAATAGATTAAAAATAATTAATTTTTTTCAAAAATTTTTAATCACCCTGTAAGATGTATTTTTAACAATAAATAACAAAAGTTACGCCAAAGTTATAGCTTTACCTATCTTTAACATTTTCTTTTTTAATTGTCTTAATAACCTAAATATTTAAAGAGACATGGCCTTTTAAATTAACGCAATTTTGTATTGAAGCTTATGGAGAAAATCGAGTATATGCGATATTTTTGACCATGAGTGAAAACTATTAAATCAGAATAATAAATAGTATATTACATTACAAGTGTGGAAAGTGACTAATTTCACACGAGTGGTAATATTGTAGCACGAGGCGTTCGCCGAGTGCGACAAACCCACGAGTGTAAGAAAGTCATTTTCACACGAGTAGTGTACACTATTTTTCCTACGACCACAAATTATTCACCCCTGCAAATACAATTTAGGTTAAACGATTTAATTATTAAAGATATTGGCATTGTTTCTAGTAGACCTACATTCTGTGGCGGTGAGTTGTGGTTTACATTTCATTGATTGGTATTAATATATAAACCGTATTCAAGACTTAAACCATGTTAAGTCTCTAAGCATACATTTTTTATTTAATATTGATATTGGTAATGCATATTTAATTGTGTTTTTTCCATTTACAATCATTTGATATAAAGAAAGTATTTTTACTGCCATGAACCTTGAAAAATAAAATATAAATTTAAAAATTGTTATAAGACAACTGTTGTTTAAATAAAAATAAAATAAATAAAGGTGGATTATTATTTCTTTATAAAACATCAGAATCAGCTAAAGCCTGGTCCAGACCTACATACATTTGACCGCTAACATTAAAACATTTGTATAACAACTGTATGAAAGCTGTTTAAAAACATTTAAACAAATCAGTGATACTAAAGACATTTCGGAATTTAAATAGTCAATACTTTTTTGTATTATAAATAATAAAACACCAGCAACCAGTTGTACATGTACATCACTCATGACACAAAATTTGACATTCATGCCCAATTTTACAATTGCGAGTTCAGTTTAGGTTCAGTTAAACACAAATGGTGCATGAACCCCTCCAAACCTCTTAAAATATAATGCTGTCACTTTTGGCATTTACTTGACAGCCATATAATTTAAATGGGCAGGTTTAACCACCAGTTAGGTTTAACTGAACCTAAACTAAACTCGCAATTGTAAAACTGGGCATGAATGTCTACTTTTTTAGAATATCCTAAAAATTAAAGCCTATATTTCAAAAGTTTAGTCATAAATAAAAGTTAACTTTTAAAATGTTTATTTTTATTTAGTTTTATCCTGAGAACGGTGGTAGACTTGCCACCAAAACTTCAGTTTTTAGTTTTTTAGTTACTTACTTTATTTTTTGGTAATTTTTCTATATAATGTGTTTGGAAAAACGATTTGATTTGGCGTGTACCCAAATAAATACAATCAATTAAATAAATCCATCGAACAAATACAGAACATATCTTTAATTTCTAAACCCAAACCTTTCCGACTAACTAGTATAACTAAGAGGCAATTAAAAATCGATTATTCACTTGCAAAACACGTTATTACCACCGATTATATTAATGCTAAGTGCTATAATTTAATATTTCTCCCGTGGTTTTCATCAAAACATAATAAAGTTTTCACACGAAAATGCTATTTCGCTAATTCACCCTGTACATGCACATAATGTGATCAATATATATATACCTACTGCAGCGAACAAAGCACAGCAGCACCCACTGGAACAAAGCTGTGATCTAGCAGCCCAAAAGTGATTGTTATTTTTAATCAGTTCTTTGTTAATTCTTAAATACGTGTGGATGTATTTTTTTATGTAGCACAAAAATATTTTAGAATAAAGATATTGTTTGTTAGGTCTTAAATAATTACCACTGTCTACTCTCTACAATGAAAAAAATTTGCCTGCATGGCTTTAACTAAATAGTCATTTTCTTAGGAATACACATATCAACTGGTTAAATAATTAAAATAGTATAACTTATTACTTTTATTTTTTGTATAACCAACCATATTTTTTCTTTATTTTTCGTTTATTTGACCTTGCAGGGTGCAGCAATAACTAAAAGAGAGAGAACAAATCTGATTGCGCAACCTCAATTTCAATTTTTGAAACAAATTTAATGGTAAAAGTAAATCATAGCTAACTTGATTCGTTTTGGAGATACAGAGTGTTTTTAAAATGTTATCAATTTGACAAGGCAGTTATATCTAGCGTAATATAAGAGATATGAAAAAATGTAAATAGAAAAGTTTAAGGGATTTTTACGTAGAATTCAGTGGCGTACCTTTATTTTTTCATCATGACTTAAATTTTAAAGTTATAACACAAATTTGCTTTTTTCTAAATGGAACACCCTGTATATTTTATCACCAATTAAACTACCCAAAACTAACCAGAACTAATCAGAACACTTTGTATCCAACCAAAATATATCTAGTTAGCCATGATTTACTTTCACCACTGAATTTGTCTCAAAAATCAAAATCAACATTAAGCAAACGGATTTTTTTCTCTTTTAATTTTCGGTAGTCCCTGTAAAGTCAACAAAAAGGCGCCACCTTGTAGGTTTTACTAGCAGGCCTAAAAACAAATACGTTTCATTATCACAATTTTTCTGTTGTCGAAAAAAGTGGCTAGTGCGCGGCTGGCCTAAATTGTTTAAAATTATAAGAATGTTTTGTAAAAACTGTGATGAACAAGTTATTATCTCTACTTAATATTTTTTCAGGGTTTTTAAACAGTTTTTTTTTGAAAACTGATATATGGAACAGTGAATTCTACCATCAGTTTTTTTTTTTTTTTTTGATATTGTTAAACTAGATTAACTATGACACAAGAAAACACCAGTTTTTGTTAATCCTATTAAATAAACAGGATGTCTATTTGAAAATTAAACATAGGAAATTTTGGGCACTCCAGCTCATTTTACGTAAAACGCTCGGACACGTCAATTTTTGATTTTAGAAGGAAACATTTTTTTGTTACTTTCACCCCCTGACTTTTAACACTTCAGCAGAAGTAAGATTCATCTCCAAAATCTAAAATAAACAAAAATATCGGGTAAAACCTTAATTTAAAGGTCCCTTGACCAGGGGCGCAACTAGGGTTTTTAAATTATTTTATCTAAAAACTAAGACATGGGACCCACATTATACATATTTATACCAGATGCTATTGACCGTAAAAGAAACACTTTGGTAAAAAAATATTTTGAAATTTGCAAAAAAGTTTATATTTTGGTTAGCCCCTCAGAAAAAAAAGTAAAGCAAATTTCCTATTTGTACTTTTTTTGTAAATTTAAATAAACTTTATCGATAAATATCAAATTTAACAAAAATATTCTAACATCTAAAAGTCTTCAACTGGCTATAGGTTTTAAAAAATAGGTATGAATGATTTTACAAAATTTAATATTTGTCAAAAAAAAAAAAAAAAATCAAATCGGGAATTTGCCTTTAAAGGTTTTGATTTTCTTTGGAGGGGCTAAGCAAAAAAATTAACTGTTTTTTTACCAAAGTGTTTCTCTTTAGGCCAATAGTATTAGACATATGTTAGGAGTTGGTCTCGTGTCTTATTTTTTAGATAAAACAAATATTAAAATCCTAATCTACTATTAATTCCGTAAATATGACAGCTTGTCAAAATTTTAATTCTTATTTTTAATGTATAATATTTAATTACCTACCTGTAAAAGCAAGTAACTTTATTCTAAAAGAATATAATAACGGTTAAACGATCTTTAAAATAAGATATCAAACAATCTTTTTCGCGAAGGTGTTATTATCTCTTAAATTATAGGCCAAATCACATCCTGGTCAGAATAATAATATATTTTTAACACGCTTTTATTAGCTTGGGTTGTAACTATATATCTATCTATCTATGTAACGGAATCTTTGAGCCTAATTTTTACCAACTTCCAGCGATTCAATTTCTTTGAAACTTTGCACACGTATCATCAGGACCGATGACAATGCAATAATTTAAAAACAGTATCCCGTTATCCTGATTAGGACCGCCAGGATAAATAAATTCCTTTACAGATCCTAATACTACTCTTGACAAAATGGCGAAGGAATTTTTTAGTGAATAAACTGGAGCATTTATTTTTAAAAAACTAATTGATATATCGAACTAAAAATGAAAAATAAATAATAGTTTAAAAAACTAAAAAACACGCTTTTATATGCAACCGAACTAAAATTAGAAAATAATTTTTCATTACAAAGAGTTTGTCACTTCAGAGTAAAAAGCGTGGGGTACCTTTTACTATTTTTTCATAACTTTTCCCTCATAGATATTTGCAAATAGAATAATTATAACATTTAATATATTAAGCACCCCACGCTTTTTACTCTGTGTGTGACAAACTCTTTGTAATGAAAAATTATTTTCTAATTTTTAGTTCGGTTGCATATAAAAGCGTGTTTTTTTAAACTATTATTTATTTTATTTTGAAGACCGTTTAATCCTTATCATATTTTTTTATTTTTAGGTAGCTTGCTCAGGGTTGCTCAGGGGATTTTCCCCAAAAGCAGGGTATTTTTTGAGTATTTTTTTCTGGGGATTTCTTCTGGGGAAAATAAGTTTTATTTGGGGAATTGAAGGAGATTTAAGATTTCATCACTATACTATACAAACTGCAAACTTTTCAATCTATATTCTTGAAATTCTAAATAAATTCTTATTTTTATTAAATCAAATTATTCCCAATCTGTTATTTATTAGTGGCGCGTAGCGCTATCTCATGTTAACACATTAAACAAATTGCCTAACTATTTGTTTTGTCAAAATTGGTTATTAGTGGCACTATCTCATGTTGGTGCATTAAACAAATTAAACAAGAAAATAAGGATTCTATATTATCGACCCAGCAGCGTTTGGCGTGTTTTTGGTATCGATATGGCCTGGGTTTCCCAAACGCGTCTTTTATTTACTTTACTGTAGCCATTGAGTCGAACAAATGAGCTATGTTATAGCTATATTTTAATAAGTTTTTGTAGTAATAACATAATGTCTAATAAATACAGATTTTTATTTTCAAAAAAATCGGTTGATTATTAAAAAAATGGGGATTTTTGCTTTTGAGTCGCAAATTTAGCGGATTTTTAAATATCAATTGGGTAAATTGCGCTGACTGATCTGGCAACCCTGACCTTGCTCTTACAGGTAATTTAATGTTATATATTTTGACGAGCCGTCACATTAACAAAAATAATAGCACTAACACAGACTTGACAGTTGTAATCAGGATAAGCAAACTTTTAAAATAGGGTATTACTTAAGCTTTCTTTCCATATAAAATTTTGGGGTGATTCTCACCAGTGTTAGAGGGTTGCACTTCAGGGGTTAAAAGAGACAAAAAATGTTTTTCCCTATAATTAAAAACTAACGTGTTCCACGCTTTTTCCGTAAATGACCTGGAGTGTTGGAGCGTTTTTAATGGCTACCCTCTCGTAAAATGTAGAGAAAGCCATCCAGTCCTTTGCAAAAATATGAGTAGCTTTCGATTCCTTACAAAAAATAAATAATTAACAAAATATCTAAAAATTATTAAAAAAGAAAATAAAAGCTTTGACACACTGCATCACGCAAGAAATAAACTTTTTAACTAAGGTAAATTGCGTTAGGTCGTTGTATTTGGTCTCAAGAAATTTGTGGTAACATTTTGTACAGACCTTTTAGAAACACCCTGTATCCCCCAATATAATTTATGGTAAGAAAATAAAACTTTGTACTTTTATAGGTAAAGTTCGTTATTACGTCCACTGTGATAGTTTAACAATATAGCAGTAAAGCAGGCGTTTATTATCCCGGGTATAATAAAAGGTTTCCTTGTGGAATTTTAATGTTATATTCTCATTATCTTATTTTAAAATGGGTTACTTAATTTAGTATTACAATTAAATTTGTAATATTTGTTTAACTGTTTATTTTTATTATCTAGATAATTTCTTTATATTTATTATAATACATTACTTCTTTACTATATTTAAGGTTAAAACGTATTATTTAAAACATACTAAATTAATTTATTTTTAAAATTAGAAAAATTACACACAAATATGTATTACAATAAATTTGTATTATCCTTTATTTAAATTTTTAACAATATTTTATTTGGTTTTTATATACGTAGTTACTAATCGGACTTTCTTTTAATATATTTCAAATTTTAAGATTACTTTATCTAAAAAGTTATACGTATGTTATGTTATCTTCTTTATAATCAATGACAATAATATAGTAAGTTTGGATTTACATTACCTTTATTTTCATCTTTATACAAAGATTTGAGCAAAGACTTAGCTTTATCATTTTATGCATAACATGTATAAAAACTTACAAAGTTTGTAAAATTATCTATGATAGCTCTGAATATATACGAGTTAAGTTCTTATCTCGACACGCAGCAGCATGTCAAGTCAGGTGGCGTAGCTCCTTTGGGGCTAGATGAGGCAGTGCCCCGGGGCCCCCAAGCTCAGAGAGCCCCTTAGAGTGGAGAGGGGTCCCCGGGCTTAGACAACTTATTTTTGCTCTTAAAATATTTTGTTGTGCTCAGTATATGAAAATGTTTAAATAAAGTTTTTTTTTATTACATGGGGACGTTTTTCTTGCTCCTCAATATTTGCACTTTATTGGGGGCCTTACTTTAGTTTTTGCCCCAGGACCCCTGCTGACCTAGTTACACCACTGAGTTCAAACAAAGAAAATGGCTACAGCGCCGTGTGTAATATTACACATTAAATTGTAGCGTTTAAACCGTTACAAGTAGATATATGAAACTATCCCAATATCTGTACTGGGCTATATAACAGAAACATAAATAAAATTAAGCCAGAAAGTAAGTGGTGCTTCCATACAAAAAACTTTTAATTCGAGCTAATAAACAACCGTTAACAAGATCCTTATATTGCCCGGACTTGGCTAATTCAAACATAAACGAAAAGCGTCTTAAAAGGAAGCAGATAATGAATGGGAAATGCACACTGATATTTCTAACGTGCAGCAGAAATGCAAGAGAAAATATGAAATCTAAATACCTGCCTAATTTTCTTTACAAAAAGTAATGATATCCCACAAAAACATAAAACTGAAAAAAGTAAGCCAAATTTAATACTAAAATTATGCTTGGCTGTGGGTTTTACTGCAAAAAAAATGGATTTCTAAATGAGTGCTAAGTTTAGAATTTAAAAAATATATTTAAATAAGTTAAATACTTTTACAAAATTACTAATGTAATGAAAAATTCTTGTGGATTTATATTGATACAAATTCATTGTTCCCGATTTGCGACAGATTATTTGTTATAAGCGTTTTCTAGCCTTCTTTCTTTTTATTTTTTTAAATAATTTTGACCGCTTGTCAAGAATACTTATTTGCTTTAGATATTTGTTAGAAGGAGCTGGGTTTAATTAATTTTTACACTGTCGACAGAGGGTATGATGGACTATAAGCTACTACGTTTAGTTAACTTTATTACTCCTTGGGGGATTTTTGTGATTTTTTTGTTATTGCCTAAACCGTACTGGTAAAAACAAAATATTTCAAAACCTGCCATTGGTTAGCCTTTGCAATGCATGGAAATTACAAGCAGTAAGGAGTTTTCCCCTTATTCATTTTTTAGTAATTTAAATATTATTTAAATTTTGACTTTATTTTACAGATGTCCTAATATGGGTCAGCCTTGGATGCTCGTTCGTGCGGCTGCTATTTTACTAGTGACAAGGCAAACCCTGGCCCTGTCAGACATGTAAGTATGACAAGTTTTTCTTCATTTTCCAAATAAAGTCATTAATTAAGATATGTATGTTATTCTAAAAATATTTTTTGCAAGTTGTAAGTCGAAATATTAACAAAAAAAATTATAAAAATAATAATGATGTACTGGTAAATTATAATATATTTAAAAATTAACGTTTTTTCTTATAATAACTTTTATTCCAATTTAGATATTTTCTAAAAATTATAAGACGTCTTTTAAGCATAAAAAGACATTTTTTTTACATAGAAGAAAAAAATCACCAATGTCGTCAATGAGGGGTTTATGGTAAAAATGGTACGCCACTGCATTTGTTTAAATAAAATCTTTTAAATTCACGTTTAGTTTAAAATAAATTTACAGTTTTACATTACATTTACATCTTCTTAACTTTTTTGTGTTAGATGTATGGGTTTCTCGTAAATAAATAAAAACTATTTCTCGACATGTTCAAATACCCATCTAATTAAAGAGTAAATAAAACATGTTGTTTTTACTATGAAATTTAATATTAGCGATACGAGGACAATGCCAAAAAATGGTTTTGATTTTTGTACACAGAAACTGTACATCAAACAAAAAAGTAAAGAACTAAAATTTGTTCTAAACTAAGGTATTAAAAAAATTGTTTTAGAAATATGCAGTGGCGTACAATTTTGTTCCTAAAAAATATTTACCCTAAATCCCTCATTAACGACATTGGTACTTTTTTCTAGTATGTCAAAAAATGTGTTGATGCATAGGAAACGCCTTTTATTGTTTATTGTTTTAATATTTAAATTGATATAAAAGTTTTTTAAATTTTTAACACCAAGTAGTTCTAAAACCAAAAGACTTTTAGGACATATGTTTATATAAAGTTTTTTTATTTTTAACACGCTTTTATTAACTCTGGGTTGTAACTATCTATCTATCTATCCGTCTATCCATCTATCTATCTATGTAACGGAATCTTTGAGCCTAATTTTAACCAACTTCCAGCTATTCGATTTCGTTGAAACTTTGCACACGTATTAAGGACCCATGACAATGCAATAATCTGCAAACAGTATTCCGTTATCCTGGTTTGGATCGCCAGGAAAAAAAATCCATTATATTATAAAACAACACCTGTGTTGCCATCTTTTGGCAACATTCCAAACTTTTCTCAGGTTTAGCTACTCTTGACAAAATGGCGAAGGAATTTTTTAGTGAATAAACTGGAGCATTTTAACATACATACATACATACATAAATGCATATCGAACTAAAAATGAAAAATAAATAATAGTTTAAAAACTAAAAAACACGCTTTTATATGCAACCGAATTAAAAATTAGAAAATAATTTTTTTTTTAAATATTGTCACTTCATAGTAAAAAGCGTGGGGTGCATTTTACAATTTTTTCATAACTTTTCTCTCATAGATATTGGCAAAAATAATAATTATAACATTTAATATATTAAGCACCCCACGCTTTTTACTATGAAGTGACAATATTTTTTTTAATAAAAATTTTTAGTTCGGTTGCATATAAAAGCGTGTTTTTTAGTTTTTTTAAACTATTATTTATTTATTGTAACATCATCCTCTTCAGTTTAATGGTTAAGTTACTGAACACCCTGGATGTAGGGTATTTTTTTGAAGTAAAATCCAAATTTTAAGATTTTTGTTTTGAAATTTTCTTCATTTATTAATTATTAAAATTATAAAAATCCATAACTTAAACTAGAATAACACCAGAGAGTAACACATTTATTTTTTTATGTAATAGGTATTAAAAATGGCAAATACGGGGTTTAATTCTGTAAAACAGATTAAATCAACAGGTTAAACAAAAAATTAAAACGGTTATTTAAGTAAACTTTTAAATTAACATTTTTAGACGTATACACTGTTTTTTAAAATACTGGCAATTCTCTACAATACACAACTGTAGAACATTTAAAAACTACCGTTTTTTGCTTTTAATAAAATTATTATTATTTTTTGGTAGATACAATTATAATTACCAATGTTTTTTTCTCCTAAATTTCTATATTGATTAAAAAAGCATTACAAAAAAATACCTTTTAAACATATCTTAAGGTTGTTAAAAGCATTTACGTAAACTGCATACATTACATAACAAAAATATAAATAAGAAGATAAAAAATGTCTATGTTTAAATTTAAGTTAAATTTATAAAACAAAATGACATAAAACATACATTATCAAAAGCCTATGTTTTCAGTCAACTATAAAAAAAGTGAATTTTACTTTGAAAATATAAATAAATTAAGACCTACCTTTGTTTATCCAGTGTCTTTATGTTTCAGCTTTGAGGAGGGGAAATCCGACAAGGAAATCCTGGATAATCTTTTGCGGGCAACACGGTACGACAAGAGGCTGTTGCCGCCAGTAAGAGGTAAGATGTAAAGAGTTTTTGCACATCGTCTTGTATGTATAGTGTGTATACATATTTATCGTATAAAATAAGAAAATACTTTCTTCGCTTTTGTTTTTAACCTTTTTGTCTCACAATACATGGTATTTAAATAATTATGTTGATTTAACAAAATTAAATTATGTCAAAAGATAACGTATTAAAGGTGATTTTTTAAATTCAAAAGTTCTTGCATTTCGTCTTTAAATTACAATTTTCATCTTATACAGGGTAATTCACAAAATTGATCACCGAGACACTTAAGGGGGTGATTTTACTTAACAAAAAGGGTAGAGCTTCATATAATTTTTTTTAAATGTCATTCGTTTTCAAGTTACAAGCCGTCAAAGTTCAATTTTTATTTTGGTTTTTCGCCATATTGCATTTATTTTTAACCAATTCAGTTGATTTTTGGCACACAAATCAAGCTTTGCAAATTCTAAAATTTTAAGATAAAAGTACTTTTTAAATACTGCCAGAGGGCATTTTACCTAAAACTTAAAATTTATATACATCATAACCTTTTTTATTTTGACAGATATGTGCTAGAGGGCCATTTTGTCATCAGACAACCCAAAAACGGTAGTTGAGCAATTTTTCACTTGATCGGTTATAGCTCCTCAAAAATAAGTCTTAATGGCTTATAATGCATACTGATGGATTAGCAATTTATTCCTTATTAATAGTGTCCATAGTAATTTCTTTCTAATAAGTCAAATTTCGGAGCTACATCTATTTTAATGTAGATAGTCAAGTATGCCCAACGTACCCCATAGGTGAGGTAAGTTGAGCAAGGGTATGGGGCTAGTGGAGCACTTAGAAAGTATAATCAAATCATGGCTTGAATGTTAGATACGTTTACAATAAAAATACATTTTGACAATTTGCTTTTTATATTTATAATCTTATAGCGACAAAACAACAAATCTCATTAATAAAACAGCAACGTGCCTAGCTTAGCTTAACTATTGAATTTAATACCTATCAATTCATCTTCGTTTTTAAACTTTTAGGCAGTTTTATTTTGCTTCTCTTGTAATGCCTTCTGTATCTGTTAAAATTGCAGCTTTTCTTTATCTTCTGTTTGATTGGGCTCCTTTTCTTGGGTATGGTCAAACTATTTCCAGAGAAAATTTATAAGTTAGATAGGTCAGGTCGTTTTCTTTGTTGCTTGTACAAAGTTCGGGTTGCAGCCTCTTTTAAATCCTGAGGAGACTCTAGTAGTCTTACTGTTATAAGTCCGTATCCTAAAAATATATAAAAAAAAATTATACTTAAAACCGTGGGGTTAGTTGGGCAACTGTAGCTCAACTAACCCCAACCTGAAATTTTAAAGGAAAAGTAAAATTATTAGAAAACCGGTTAGAATTATATCCAAAATCTTTATACATAATTAAACTGCAATAAATTTACTTAAGATTAACACTTACCTGATTGAGAACGGAATACATTTAACTATCACAGATAAAATTGTCTGGCTTGCAATTATTTTACTTTTTAATCACAAAATAAACAATGCGCACGGATACTTTTCTCGATCGCCGCGTCACCACTAGTGGTGGCACAATGAGTTCCCCTCGCGCAACCCCTTCTTTATGCTATTTGATGCTTTCGCGTGCGGTCGATAGTTTTTGAGATATTTTGATTGCCCAACTTACCTCTATGCTCAACTACTCTTATTAAAGTCTATAAAACTCACCGTCTAGGCACCAATAGACGTAGAATTTTTCATCAATTTCAATAAAATTACCTACATATACAAGGTGTCCAGTAACTCAACCGACAAACTTTACGGGAGATTCTACAACAGAAAATAATAAAAATATTTTATATAAACATATGTCCTAAACGTCTTAGTTTTTGAACTACGGTGTGATAAATATTAAAAAAATATATATATATATTTTTAAATTTTTATACACCCGTAGTTCAAAAGCTAAGACGTTAGACATATGTTTATATAAAGTTTTTCTTATTTTCTGTTGTACAACAGTTTGGTTAAGTTTGTCGGTTGAGTTACTGGGCACCCTGTATGTATGTAGGTAATTTGATTGAAAGTGATGAAACCTTTAATATCTGTTGGTGTCTAAACTGTGAGGTTTATCGACTTTAATAAAGACGTAGGTACCTTATTTTTAGGTTTTTGATTGTCTATCAAATGGCGCGATATCTGTCAAAATAAAAAGGTTATGATTAAATAAATTTTAAGTTTTAGGTAAAGTGCCCTCTGGCGGTATTTAAAAAAGTATTTTTACTTAAAATTTTATAATCTGCAAAGCTCGATTTGTGTGCCAAATATCAACTGAATTGGGTAAAAAATAAATGCAATATGGTGAAAAAACCAAAATAAAAATTGAACTTTGACGCTTGTAACTCGAAAACGAATGACATTTTGAAAAAAATTATATAAAGCTATACCCTCATTTTGTCAAGTAGAATCACCCTCTTAAGTTTCGTGATCGATTTTTGAATTATCCTGTATAATGGTATGATATTTCCTTAGTTTTTATAATTACTGTAGAGTGAAAGTACTAAATGGTCTAATAGTTTCTGGGCCAGTTATGAAATTGACCTTATGATAATAACACTTTTAAAACGCTTTGAGGGGTCCGACGGTCAACCGCCACTACCGCCATATACGGAAGCGGCGCGGCACTTTAATCCCTGCCTTTCAATGTCAAAATGTTTTGGGTGTCAGACTGGTAAAACGTGCCACTTTTTTGTCTGTCAAGTTTACCGCAATGTTTTATATGTAATTTTTAAACATTGTGCCTGAAGTCGTAAGTGTTACAGTCACGAAACCATAGGACCCATGAACATGTTTTGAGTATCGAATTGTGAGTCTCGTTGTGCATTGTGCCAAAAATCGTATGGATTACAGTTGTAATCTTTACGATTGTTTAAAAATTGCATGTAAAAAATTGTGGTAAACTTGTCCGATACAAAAAGTAACGCTATTGCATAGTCCGACACCCAAAACATTTGACATTGACAGGCTGGGTTAAAGCGCCGCTTTCATTTATGGCTGTATAAATATTCGTAGACTCGACCAAGAAAGCAACCCCCTAAAAAGATTTAAAAGTTTTATTATCATGGAGTCAATTTCATTACTGGCCAATAGGTGCCAAAATTAGAAATTCCCACAAAACAACGAAAAGGGTACAGAATCTTATGCTAGACATACGGGTGGCCTCAACTTTGGACCTCGTTTGCAATCGCTTTCTGGAATAAAATTGGCACTGTTATTTTAAAGTGAAATATTGGGGCTGTCACATAATACATATTAATGGACAAAAAACTGAATTTATGTTTTGGCACTTAGATCAATTAGCATTTTCACTCTTCAATTATTATTTATTATAAATGTTTGCAATAAAATTAAGATGTATTTCAGGTTAGTATTTTTAAATTTATTGGTACGTTATTTTCTCTTTTGGTCCTCATTGTCTATGTTACAAGGTATGATATGACCCCTTTTTATTATTTGGAAAGTAATACTTGAATTATTAAAAGCGTAAACTGCCGCCACTAATTGACATACACTTTTTTCAACTATTTTTTGTATTTCTTTGTATTTTTTTTAGTTGTAGACCACCATTCAAAATAGTAGATAAAATAATGCATGTAATTCAATTTTAATTTTTTTGTAAATAGCTTCTAAATTTTTTAAGGATAATTTTATTATTATATTAAAAAGTGGTAAAAAAATTAATACAAAATTTGATATTGTATTTTTAAAATATATGTGTATTTAACGAATAATTTTATTCATGTTTATACATATTTACCAAGGTTGATTGATACAAATGGGCTGGTGTGTAAAATTTTAGGTTATAAAATTGACGTGTAAAATATATTTTTTAAAGTTACAAAAGCTTATTTTTAGCCATGTTTGAAAATATCTTATTATTCCCATATATTATATTAATTTTTATGCTTCAAAAATAATTGTAGTTCTATTTTGTGTGCTTCCTAAAGCTATTTGTGTACACCTTAAGAATATTCATAATAATATTACGAAATAAATATTTTATTTAAAATACTATACATATTAGATGTTTCGTAAATGCCGTAAAAAAGTTTAAGGGCGCACTTTTGAGCTAATTTTATGATTTTTTCGTAATGCGTTTTAACGAGACATACATATACACACTATCCAGGAATGGAGTTTACAAGAGGATAAATGGACCAAAAATGTTATTCTTTATAAAAATGTTTGCTTGTAAAGAAAATATGATTCACGAAAAAAAATGTAAATTTTTTATACAGGGTACGCAAACACTTGAAAACCTCAAGAGTAAACTATCTTTTTTTTTAATTTTTAAGCAAAATACCATTTAGAAAATTATTTAAAATAGAATTTTTAATGCCTTTATTAATGTTTAAAGGGTTTTAAGAAGTTTCATGAAACTAATTTTGGTATTGGAAAAAATCACGTTTTCAAGTTTTTGCGAACTCTGTTTACAGAATTAACATTTTCTCTTCGTGAATCATATTTTTTTACAGGCAAATATTTGTATGGATAATATTTTTTTTTCGATTTTTTTATTTTTATTTGTCCTCTTGTAAACACCATCCATGGACAATTTGTAGTGTTAAGGCTGTCAAAGTAATGACAACATATACATATATGTTAATTATGCATATTCTCTTTGTATAATTTTATTGGTTATTCCCGTAGTAAAATTGTACATAAAATTAAATTACCAGCAAATATTAATGCAATGCTTTTTAGATAAAATATTGCTTCTTTCTACGTAGTAATTTAAAAATAATTTTACAAAAAAAAATCTACTTTATGATTTTTTTCTGGAACTATTGAAAATATAAAATTTTCATTTTTATTTTCTTTTGCAACCGCTTATTTGTAAAAAAAATATTGTTTATCAATTTGATATTTCTTTTTTATGTAAATCTATAACTTGGCCAGAACATATATCCCTTTAATTTAACCATATATTTTTTAATATACAAATCAAAAAGTTTTAAAATGTGCATGTCGTAAAAAATATTTTAATTTATATAAAATGTCTCGAAAAACGTAATGACCGTTTGACTGTATTAAAATGAGACTTGGTATAGGTAAATGATATGGGAAGAGAAGGGTTTTCGCATATATTTCAACTTTTCGGGTACTCCCGGTATAGCTAAATGGCTCCAATTTTAAATTTTTAAATGGATTGCCATCATATTTAAATATTTTTAAATGCCTATGACAATTTTAAAAGAACGTGACTTTATATAAAGTTTTTTCATATTCGTCAAAAAATGGTTTTTTAATCATAAATAATTTGCGTCCCATCATTACCCCTAATTGCAATATTAAAAATAATTCCTAAAAATTAAGATGGCCAACAAACGTTTTAAAATGTTCATATTCTAATTTAGAATTGTCTTAGATATCAAAAAAAGAATGTTTAAACTTTTTGGGTGTTCCATTTAAAATTTAAAAATAGGAGTTTTTCGATTAAATCGAATATGCCTGAACAGGTAAATCTATGCGAAAAGTCTCCTTTCCCTTACCATTTACCTATACCAAATCTCATTTCGACACGTCCAATACCTGGAGTTATGGCTTATCTATTAAATTTGTTGACATCTGACATTTATTTTTTGCTTAAAAATTGGAAAGACTTTGTGTATAAAAAAATTCACGCTTAATATAAACATATCAAAAACTATTAGCCTAGCCATATTAATCGCTTTTTAATATTTTAAAGGGCCTTATTATTTTTATTTGTGAGCTAGCTGGTAATGTACGTAACAGTACGAACACCTATGGTTTTGGGGAAATTGTTACCCTGACCAAAGCCTTGCTGTTGCAGATGCGGACTTCTGCTGTGGCCTGCAATCACCAGAGGATGGAAAATTTCTGAGCAGTAGTAACATCCCAACGAGCGGAAAACAGCGTGGTCCGTTATTTTTTATATTTATTTTTTTTTTTAGAAAATAATGGGCATTTAACTTGAAATGTTGTATAGGTTGTATTGGGTGCATTTTATTAACGTAGGGGTTCTTTTTTAATTTTTAATAAACTTAACGCCAATTTTTATTAATTTAGATATAAAAGGGTAATATAAAGAGGTTTTTTTTATTAGAAATAACTAGTCTAACAAGCGCAATTTTTGTAATAAGGAGTATTTGTTAACGAAAAGATATAATACAGGGTGTCCAGTAATTCTACCGACCAACTTTAAGGGGTGACTATACAATAAATAAGAATAACTCTACAATAAAAAAATCCTATGAACATTAAACTAATTCAAAAAATTAACATTTTTTTTACTAGGTATATCGAAAACATTTAAAATTATAAAATAAAAACCTTTGAAAGCCACAGCCCTTAATATTAATGTTAATGTGTCGCAGGATACATTTTAATTTTCCATATAATTAACATGGAAAGATTGGTTTTTGAGTTTAGAATTTTTTAACTTTTTAATGGTTTATTAAATAGGCTAGACTAAATCATTTTCTTGTATAAAATAGGACGCTCACAAATTTTTTTATAGTTTTTTGATAAACCTTATTAGCTAGCGTTGTTTTTAATTTTTTGACGAAACTATAAGGTTTATCAAAAATTTTGGCACATTTCTCCAAATTTTTTGAATATTTATATATTTTTTTAGTTTCACAGATCTTTTATACAGGATGTTTCCTAATTGCGGTAAGTAAATATAAGAGTGTATTTTTGAGCCAATTTAATGAAAAAGTTGGCCCTGGTATTTGTTAAAATAGGTAGTTTATTTAGCTTTAAACCAATTTTAATTAGTAAGAGCAGTGGCGGCGTGTGACGCATATTAGCTAATATTATTGACAAGAGAAATGTACGCCACTGACTTTTTTGCACCTTTTATTTTTTATTACTTTTAGGTTTTTCAAAGAGTTTAACACCCTGTATCTTGGGAACGACAATGTTGAGGACCTATGTTTATATGACCTTTTTATAAAATTGGCTCGGAAATACGCTTAAATTTTCTTACCGCGATTAGGAAACACCCTGTATAACTGTCAAAAATTTAAAATACAACAAATTTAACAAAAGTTTTTAATAAATTGGAAAAAAATAATAAAATATTATAAAATATAATTTAAAGTTGCATAACTTCAAAACGCGTCGGTTTATCAAAAAATTATTGGAAGCTTTCTTGTAAAGCTTTAAATTTTTTAAAAAATGATTTTGTAATAAAATTCTAAACTTAAAAAGACCTTATATAATCATAAAAATTAAAATGTATGCGGCACCTACTAACATCAATACTAGGGGCTGTGGTTTTAACGATCTTTTCATTTCCAACAATTATCCAATAAATAATTTTGTATAAGACCTTTTTTCCATATCTTGTTTTTTAAGTCAGTTTTTATGTGCGACCTAAATATTGCATAAACCTCTTTAACATTATTGCAAGATTCTAAATTTGATTTAAATTGGAACACAAACTTTAATTTATTAAAAGCACAATCATATTCGTTGCGTCAAAAAGTCGATCAATACTTATCTTTTGCTTATAAGCGGTCAAATTCTGCCAAACATAAACTACTGAAACTTGTGAAAATTACAATTAAAAACGATTTTTATTGACACAAGCATAATTATTATTAACAGGAAAACATTATATGCCTAGTTACAGCAGATTTAAGGATGCTATGATTTTACTTTTAAGCGAAAATGTTTTTTTGATCTGATTTTTATTATCTATGTCTGTCAGATATCAAACTTTGTTTGAAATATTGTTTCGATGTGTATGGCATCTTCGACAACTCTATACCAGGTGTTTCTCATAGGTGGTTCCCCCTATAATATTTTTACCTTTTAGATAATGATTAAGAAAGATAAAATTTGATATATCGTTACTTGACATAATTATGGATTGATTGACCCATTGACTTGTTAACTGTTACTTTCAGTTTAGTTGAAAATGACTGCTACTTAAAAGTTTTAAATATTACCACAGGTATATATTATCTTATTTCGATAGCATACAACATTCTGAATACAAAAAGGACACTTCACCTGTCATTTTTTGACATTCTGTGAAACATGTATTTTTTAAATTATAATCTTCTCATAATTAAGCTAAAACGGTTTATTTTAAGTCAAGTAGCCATGGAAAAAATGCATTTAATCGTCTTTTGTTTTAACGACTTCTTGGGGCGAAGTCAAAGTTTGCAAAATCCTATTTATGGTCACACCTATTTTTTTAATGAAACGAGGGGCTTGTTAGCATATCCGAAAAGAGCATTTTATTTCGATAATTTGGTTAGCACATAGGCCTATCTTAATAGGTTAAAAAATTATAGGGGAAAGCTACCTGTGAGAAACAACCGGTATAGTTATTTAAACTTTATTTATCCCCTTATCGACAGGACACGATTCGATTTATATTTATATTTTAAGTTACACAAACTATTAAAATTCTTTTCATATATGTATATTAAATGCTTCGGGACAATATTTAATCTGCGATTTAACTTGCAGTGGAAGATCAATGCAATGATAAGTTGGAATATTAAACAGACTAACTAACCTAAATGGTCACATTTTAGGTAATGATATTTAAAACATTTTAGGTGAAACTACGTTTTGGTTAGTATATTAAATATCTTTTTTAATAATTATTTATTTACTTTAACTTGATATAAATAAGTTTAAACTGTTTTTTAATATTAATATACGCCTATGAGAGAAATATATTTAAAAAGAATTATTTCATACCTACTCTAAATCTTTAATAAAATATTTTAAGATACAGGTTTACAGTTCTTTACAAAAATTGTTTTTTATTCTTTATTATTTCAAAATATATAAAAGTAAATTTTCCTTTTAACTAAAACAAGCCAAAATTAAACAATGTGTAAAAGTAGGTTGTCTTTTATTTAAAAAAACTCTTTTTAACCCCTATACTGTTTCTTATTTAGGAAAACAATGAAAATTAATAAATATTTTTTTACTTATTTTAAGTTTTATTGCAAAGTAAAATAGTTTTTTTGTCATTTAGAATTTTGCACCATTTAAAAGAATTCAGTTATTTTGTACGAAAAATGCATTAAAATTAAGGATTTCTTTAAAAATTATTTTAAGTTTAAAAAAGACATAAAAATTCTCTTATATTTTAAAATAAATTATTTATCATTCTTTTATCTACAAAGGATAACTATACAATAAAATAAAAAATGCTGGTTAAATTGTTAACTCTTTTTCCAAATGCACAAATGTTTATTTTCTATTATTAAATTAGATCTTTAAAAAAATAAATTTCTATAGTAATATTCTAATAAGTTTAATGTAAAGCTTCAGAAAAAGAGTGCTTATCAACATTTCTTTTTAAATGCCCCTTATTATTAATGTTTTAATACAATCTCTGTGTCTGTTCTAAATTGCTTTTGCATTTTTCATTTAGCAGTTTTCATTGTGTTTAACAAGGCATCACTTGCACTGTGTTACATAGTTTATGTTAATTAGTAGTAGCATTTAAGTTTAATTAATTATTGCACATATTTTTTAAAGACATTCCTAATCGTTTACATTGATGGTAAAATTTTAGGTATATTTAAAATTAAGTATTTGTGTTTTTAAAGAAACATAAAATAAATAATCAAAAGTAAAATATTATTATTAAACTATAAAAATGCTTGTCATAATCTAAAAGTTATAGCTCTGGTAATATTTTACAAAATTAGTGTAAATATTGGAACTTTGCAGCTGCTGTAAAAGATATTGAATTTAATTCTTTATTTATGGCAAGATATTTAGCAGCGGCCAAAATATATTATGAAAAAAATATTCTTATATTTATATTCCTACTGCATTGTAAAACTTAAACAATAAAACTTAGGCAGTCCAATATTATTTATTTCATAATATTTATATATTTGGTTCTAAAGTTTTTATTTTATTAAAAAGTGTTTTTAACAAAATATTTTAAATAGAAATAATGGCATTTGCAAAATATATTAATGACCCAGAAAAATTACACTCGCCTATTGTTATTTTCTTTCTTCCAGCAAGTTTTGCTCTGGCGTTATTGGTGTTAAATATCTTAGGATTTCTTAAAAATGCTGTGATAAAAGTCTTAGATTTTAATATCGTTAAAATAACTAGCAAGTATTTTTTTATTTTGTATGTTTTGCTCATTGAAATTTAAGGCAAGCATTAGTGCTGTAAAATAATTAGGTGGAAAGACTCGTTTTATGTGTATTAGTTTTGTAAAACGATTTTCGTATTTTTTAATAGTAGTTTTAAGAGGTCCTTATTTAAACTAAGTTTGATTTTTTTAAAAAATAGTTCTAATATTCCTAAATACATTCCAAATATACAGGATGAAATTTAATTGTAGCTAAAAATACAGGGTATGATTCCTAAGTTTATTTTTAAAAGAAAAGTTTATCTGAACATAAGTATGTCCCAGGATAGGTATTACAAAAGGATAAATGGACTACAAATTTTTGAACTTTAAAACGAAATTTTAGGAAAACTTTTCGCATGGTCCAAAACTAATAAATATAAATTTTAACTTCAATTGTTATTATACAGGGCGAGTTATAACTAAAATTATGAAAAATGCCCTAAAACTAACTACTTTTTTTTAAATAGAACAAAATTTTATTGGTAAATGTTGTAGAAAATTAAATGTTGTGTCAACATTTAAAGTTAAAGCATGAGAGTAAAAAAGAATGTAATTTCAATTTTTAACATTATGCATCACAACTTAAATATTGGACAAGAAGAAGCAAAATTTTAAAGAAATTTTAATAATTTAAGATATTTTTCTTAAATTCGATGCCATAAGCCAAGTATTTCAAAAACTGTTAACGTATAACGTAAAAAATTACAAAAATATTTTACTTTAATGTTTCATCTTAAAATTTTGACATAAAATTTAATTCTCTACAACATTTACTAATATATAGAATGTTGTCCTATTTTAAAAAATAAAGGTACTTTACTCCTAACTCGCCCTGTATATTACCAATCGAAGTAAAATTTTGTATTTATTAGTTTTGAACCATGCGACCAGATTTACCAAAAGGATATTTAAAAAGATCAACATTTTTGGTCCATTTGCCCTCTTGTAATACCTATCCTGGGACACACTGTATGTCCTTAACGTTTAAATTTTTGAGATATAGGCTGTTAAAATTAAAAAAAAAAAACAAAAAAACACTTTTAATAACTGTTGTGCTGGATATAAACTTTATTTAAATAAGTATTTATTATTTTCTTACATATTTGCTAGATAAAATTTAAAAAACCTAATTTTTAAAATAAATATAGCAGTATTTTTATTTGCTCAATCTAAACGAGGCACAAAACATTTTCACACATTTACACAGTCAGTGACGTATTGTTTTATTTGTTGGAAATTCTCCTTTAGTTGCTTCTCGAGACGCTACTGGACCTATTAAAAGTAATTAGAGTGAGTGATAAGCTCCTTAAGGTTAATAATAATATTACCAAATTAAAACAAAATCGGTTAAAGAATAGTTAGGATATTTAAAAAAATATGTGATCTTTTTAAATTTGAACACCCCGTATCTCAAAGCTAGGGCGTTTAGGACATATGTTCATTTAAACTTTTCTTCCTTAAATAAGCTAAGGAATCATACCCTTGTATTTTAGCCATCAATCAAATTACACCCACTATATAAAAAAGGTGCAAAATTGCAGCTCTCAATTTTAAAATTAACCCGGTTCTCACGACACTCAAGTGTTTATTGAAATTAGCATTGAAAAAGTTCTGTTATTACTTTACTTTTTATCTTAGCCACCAATAAACGATTAAATCGACACATAATAATTCTTGTTGCAAATATAATGCCCTACAAAAAGATTTTTAAAATTCTTTGCTAAATGGTTTAAAAGTTATTCGATGTTAAAATCAACAATATTTTATTTTTTTATTTATGAATTTTAATATCTAAGAACTTTTAAAGCAATTAAGTTAGCAAAACTAGAGACATTTTAGGTATATCATAAAATTTGCAAGAAGAATTATTCATGTGTCGATATAATCCGTTTATTAGTGGATAACTTTAAAAACTCCAAAGTAATAACATAACTTTATTCATGTTAATTATACTTAACAGTTTTGCGGTCGTGGGGGCCTGGCTAATTTTAAAATGAAAAGCTGCATTTGGTACACTTTTTTATTTATTTAAAGTTCTATTCAGAACTGTTGTAAAACAGTCAAACATATCCTAAATAAGGACCACCTTAATGATTATAAATCTTGGTTCTCTTAAACAACTTGGTATTAATATATTTGCACCAGTATTTTTTAGGCCAATACATATTAAAAACCATTTTATATTTTACAGCTAAGTTAATAAATGTATTCAAAAATAAAGTCTATTCTTTATAGTCATATTATTTTCTAAATGCTTTTATAAGTGAATTCTAATATTCAAAACGGGTATCATTTTCCTTACACTTTCTATTATCTGTTTCAACGAAGATAGCATTGTAGTTTATGTTTGTTAAGATGTCCTTCCTATTTAGAATATAGAACTAGCAGAAAATCAAGTTAGAATAATACCTATGCTATTCCCCATTGTAATGATGATGTATATTGTTCTACACCTTTTATATCTGTCAATATTTGCTATTTAGTTTAAAAGTAATAATTTTAAATGTCTAACATATTAACTATTAAAAGTAACAAACACTTTTGTTTGGGAATAACTAAAGACAATTATTTTGATATGTATTAAAAACAATTCTTATATTATTAAACAAAATAATGTTAAGTGCATTACAGCAGCTAAAATATATGAATCATTTTTAATAAATACTATTATAAACTTTTTTCCGTTTTTAAATAAAGTAACTGTACTATTTCTACAATATTAAAAGCAATAATAATTTTACGGAATGGCGTTAAAATTAGAGAAAAGCCTCACTGAAAGTCAGTGGGAATACACGATGTTCATCGATTTTAGGTTAATCGATGGTCGATTCTTTGCGATTAATGGTCGGGTATCGACACATTGATGTTTTCTTTTAGCATTGGCATTTGCAAACAATAATTAATAAAGTATAATTTAAATAATTTAGAATATATGTTTTTTCTTTCCCACTATAGTTCTTATTTCAAATTGGTAGATGCACATACTTTTACCGATTTAAGTATTCATACAATGCTAATACAAAAAAAATTATAAACCCCAAGGCTACGGCTACGATACCAAGCGTCAAGCGGCGAGCGGAGATTGTGAGAGCGCTGCCTTTGATTTTTATGTTAGAATAAATTCGTATTTTTAAATTAAGTGGCTGCAATATAGGTGAGTATGGCTATCGCAGCTCAAGGACCATTTCTGTGGTAAAGGTAAGTAAGCTGTTTACTACAAAACATTGTATCAGTATCGGCCACCAGTACAGAGATTTGACCAAACTGATTTAACTACTACAAAGTTTAAAAAGAATATTACAAAACAAGAGGCTGTGTAACAGTATTTTCTTTGTGGTTATGCTTGACGTTTGGAAGATAACGTATCGTTGCTATTTGGCGGCGCCTTTATAAAAAATGCCGCAACTCTATTTAGGTTTTATTTTTTTATTGTTAAATTTGTTTTTTTACCGCCCTCAGTAAGGGGTTAGTAAATTGTATTAAAAAGCAAATTATGCATAGAGGGTCAATATTTAAATATTATTATTTTCAAAGTTTTTATCACTGGACCATCGACGACCGATATTTTTACGAAACATCGATGTTACTTGTTCGATGTATCGTTGCCATCGATTGTCACCTTCGATGTCGCCATCGCTGTTCAACATCGATGTTGGGCTTTGATGTCGCCTCCCTTAAAATCAGCATGACAAGTACGGCTAAGCAGAGAATAAAACGCAATACGCTATTTATTTGTATTTTTCTGATATGAAAACCAGAATTACCATGTTTTGTCTTATGTAGCCAACCTATTTATCTCTCTTAAGATTTTTAGCAATTTTTTTCGCAATATTGTTATAGCCTAATTTACTCCAGTCTTTTACATTTATTAAAGATTATATTTTGCTAATAGAATGCGTTATTAAGGTTATTGGCTTATTTTGTATTTTTCTTCTTAGTAATATTCCTTAATGTAAAAGCAATAACAAGTAGGATTTAATTCCGAATTTTAAGGTTTGTGTTAACCATAAGCATAATTTTCTTTCATTATTAAAACATATCAAATCCTATAACAAAATTAAAGGTTTTAAAGTCTTAGGTTATGGCTCCAAGCCCAGAACTTTCATTACCCTAACACCACAATCATTTATACAATAACTAAACTTTAAGCCTTATCTACGAGGCACAGCTGTATTTATATACGGCTATATACAATATTTCATTTGTAAACCGACTTATAATTTTCGTAGTTTAGTTATAGCAATACCCTTTTAACTTGCTTAAGTATAAAAATAGATTATTTACACTATGTTACCGGTAAAAACATTATTCGCTTTTCATAGTAAAAGTAATTAAACAGCCTTAAGCGTCTTAGATTTATTTTAGGAGTCTACCTAAGGTCGCACTATATGGAAAACTTTTTTTGTTATTAATTTTAAGAAAAAAGTTATTCTTTATAAAAAGTTCTGCTTGGTCTAAAACCCAATCATCAGATATACATTTTTTGCAGTGGTATACAAGGTATGTCAAAAATATGTTTTAAAGGAAAGTAACTTTATTTGTCATCATATTCAAAATGTTTATAAAAAAAAAATTTAAGGATTAAAAACGGCATTTATATATGCAAATTGGTTTGTTTAAAAGAAAATATTTTCTTTACCACTTATCTGCAATAACAAGCGTTTAAGTGACTTTTTACTATTTTGATAGTTCTTAAGCTTTCTTTAGGTATTACATTTTCAAAATAAGTATGCACTAATATACAAAGTTAAATTTTTATCGTTAATGCATAAAAAATTAAAAAGAAAAAGTTTGCCTATTTAAATATTATAATAGACGTACTTTCCTTTTAAGCATTATTCATATTTTTAGATAACTCGTGCACCACTGCAGAAAAATAATAACTGATAATTGCATTTTAGGGTACTGACCATGCAGACAGTTTAATGAGAGAAAACTCTTTTTTTAAATTAATAAAAAGTTTTCCATATGATGCGAACTTAAGTAGACACGCTGTATTATATGCAGTTGTCGCAAATCTTTTTCAAGTTAAATTTAGACTTTTATCAGTAAAAAACAAAAAAAATTGATGCACATACAATCCTCTATGTAAACTTACAGATCATCTAAAAGAGACTTTTGTATGTATAAAAAACTTTGTGGTTGTAAAAAAACGTTTATTATATTATTTTTCGGTAGCGATAAATTTATTGCTTTAAAAAACTTAAAAAAAAAATCTGTGTGACATGCAATAAATTAGATTAAACATAAATATTAACTTAGTATTAAACAACAGTTTTGTCTGAAAAAAACAAATAAAAGCTTAAAGGTAAAAATATAACGATTTTGCGAATGTCTGCATATATAAATAAAGAATAATATTGCAAAAAAATAAATAAATGGTATATATTTATTATTACAACCTAATTTAATAATATAATAATAAAAAAATAATTGTTGACACTAGTTGCCCTGGTTGTTTCTTTTTATAAAATGATAACATTTTTATAAAAATAGGTTAAATATTTCACTACACAAAACAAACACTAGCTAGCAATTTATGTTTAGCCAATTTTATATTGATTTAACTTTTAAAATAATGACCTATATCTTAAAAAAATAATAATGTATTTAATATTTTTCTTAAAAATGTAAATTTTAATTTATAAAAATTAATGGTTTTAAATAAATAAATTTGCAATTTATTTTTTCTTATTACCATACGAACTATAATATACATATGCGTATACGCATACTTAATTCTGCAGATCATGACACACATTTTAATTTCAAAAATGTAGTGAGCAATGGTTAAAGCTCAGATACATAAAACTTATATTCCAAACTAAATTTAAAATTAGGGTTAAAGATTTTACGCCATCCTTGAAGTTTCTTTATTGCTACATAGTAATAAAATACCAAATTAAGAATTAAATGAAATAATTTAAAGTTGCATCATTGAAAAACCATATTGTTGTATTGGCAAACAAATGACATTTTAAGAAAAAATACCCAAATTAAATATTTTTATTGTATTATTAAATGACCTTGACAAAAACAAGGGTATCGATTAGTAGAAGCACACTATGGAGTACATAAATACGTTTGTGGATAAATGTGGGTTAATTAGCGTAAAACGAGTAATATGAAGCTAATAAAAAAACAAAGCAACGAAAATAGCATTAATACAATGTTGCAGGTGCAGCTGACAACTTAAGTAAATAGTACAAGTGAAATATTTTCAACCTAATTATATAATTTTAAATGTTGCATTTGCGCTTTTAAAAACAAAGATTACTTAATTAAAAAAAAAGTGTCCTAATGTAATTATGTTTAAAGAAAATTCGTTACCGGTAAAATGCAATATTATGTTTTTTATTAAAAGGGAGACTAGGGAGGGATGATACGTTTTAGCAAAACAATTTCGTTCAAGGTTTAAACTGTAGTTTATGGCAAAACTGTTAGTTTTTGCCAAAAAATTAATTTAAATAGTAAAAATGCGTTATTCCAATCTATAAGAACACATAGATATTAAAATATAGAGCATCACAATGTAAATGATGCTCCTCATATTTTAATATCTATGGACTATACAACATAGGTTTAGAGAGAATGACACAAACTACTCTTTGATACAAAATGGCCTTGATAAAGACCACAATAAAGGTCGAAACGTCGGCAACATTTTTGAAGAAAAGTAGTTTTTTCCACGTCCAAAACCCGCGAACTTTCATTTCGTTTATTAAAAATATAGAAGTATTCTTTATAGTTTATTTGTTTTCTGGGTATATAAATGAAAACAAAATAATATTTTGGCCTTTTTTTTAATAGGTTAAACTAATAATATAATATATCCCAAATGAAAAATAATTATTTTAAGCCTTGGGCTGGTTGCCACCCCCCTCACCCTGGTAAGTGATCTTTTACATTGTGCTTTACAAAAATCAATTAAAAAAGTAACTCTTAGCAAAAAATGTTTAATATATAACACTTTTTAAGTTACTTGCGATTAAGATTAACAACTTTTCGACGACAAAAATTGACGGTTTAATGAGTTTTTCGCAAATTACTTTAAAATTATGCATTTCATAAAACATAACTGTAAAAAAGCAAAATTGTAGGTTTTAAAAGACAAACAAAACTCTTTTATTATATATTTTTAACGACCAATACAGACTGAGATACGGGGTGTCAATTGTTAGCTTTTTTGTTAAATGCAAAATTTAATAGATTTAAAGTCAAATGACAAAAAAAAAGCTGCACTTTTCGAGAAAAATTGATTGAACTATTTTTTAAAAGTACATAAACAGACCTAAAAAAACAAAAGAAGTCTCTAGCATAAGAAATTGGGTGAGAGTAATGATAGAAATAAGGTAAGTAGAAGGAAAAAATTGTAAACAAATTACACCTAAAATATATAGGAAAACATTTACAAATTTTAAAACTAGTAAAATAGATTTTTTTCGTAGCTTACTTTATAAGAAGCAATTAAAATGTCATATAAAAACCGTATTTACATTTATATGCAGGAATAGAGTTATATCTAACTAAATAAAAATTATGTGGTGCAAAATTTTAAAATTTATAATTTATAGAGAATCCTTACTTTCGGATATGGACAAAGAAATACTTTTCTAGGTGTAAAATACTACATTTTATGTAATTTTTAATTAAAAAAATGTAACTTTTAATTTATAAAATAAACAAAAAATATAGCATGTTTTTTTAATATAAAAAATATAAACGAACAAAATAAATAGGTAGAATAAAATTTAAAATGTAAACATATAAGCATGCTTAGATAAATTATAGATAATATACATAATTGTAATAATATGTATGCACAATGCACATAAATATATTATTAGGCAGCAAGTAAGATAGGTGTCATTGTAGTTGCGTGCAATAGATTTTTTTATAAAACTTGGTTTATTAATAAACCATACATATAATAAAAAATAGTTATTACCCAGAAATAAATAGAAAAAAATAAAAATGTTATTAGCATATAAAAAGTTTTAAAAAAGTCCTAAATTTCCTTTTTTCAAGTATACAGGAATTTCTTATGTCTTTTTATAAAAAAGTTCACATAAACATATCGCTACTTTAGAAGAGACCGACTCAACTCAATTGTAATTGAAATATCTCGGTAATAAGAAATTATAGCATTAAGCTTTGTTAGCCATTATTATGTTATACCTGTAGTTAACTTTATTTTGGGTTAATGTCGTACTACCCCTTAAATCAATCCACGTATATTGACTTGTAACAGTCTTGCCAAATGGTCAAGTAAGTTCCGAAATTTCAAGACTGTTATAAGCGCCATCTAGACGCCGGCCGTACGAGTTACCTTTGTAAGACTATTGCTTATAAAAATATACAATTTTTACGTTGTATTTTATTAAAAAATGAAAATTAATTTTTTTGACTTGTGCTGGTCTTCTCCCAAAGTAGCGATATGTCCGGACTTCATTTTTGGGATACAGGCCGGTAAAGTTTTTTAAAAAGTTGATATTTTTAAAATATTTTAAAAACGCTTTAACCGATTTAAATAAAATTTGCTACACCTATTTAATGTAATAAGGCACTTGTAAAGATCTATTTGGACTAAAAATGTTGGGTCCAGTGGCATCTCAATTAGCACCAAAATTCAATATTATTGAAAAAAAGTACGTCACTAGCTTTTATAATTTTTTTTTCGAATAAGCAATCAAAAAATTAATTTTCTTGTTTCTTATATTTTTTTGTATCTCGCCTTGTTCTGAAAAAAAATTAAAGTCACTTTAAGCGATACTAATAAGTATTCATAAATAGCATAAAATAAAATTTAAAATATGTTAAAACAGAAATTTTCTTGAAATAGTATAAAAGATAGGTTTGTCATCATGTTGTGTAAAAATACAGGACTGTTCCATTTAAAATATATTAATATATTGCTATTTGACTTTCTAAAAATTGAAATTATTTTTGATCACCCTGTATAATCTATGATCTCGATATGACCTATATATGATAAAGCAGACTTTTCCTAATCGTGTAACAAATTTTAAAGTTTAAGGAGTTCATATTGTTAAAATAAAATTAATTTAATTGCACCCTGCATTTTGAAAAAAATGAAATATCACAAAAACGAATAAAATTAGACACTTGATACTATTAACAAACTTAAAATATTTTTTTATGTAGAATCTAAAAACGTCATAAAATATAGGGTGTTTCATTTAAAAAAATATAACTTTGATAAGTCACACTTTTTGAGACATCCTGTATAGAGTAAAATAATTTTATACTGTAGCCTTATCCGACCTGTATATATTTCATTATTTACTTTTTTAAAACCCCATGGTTATCCAGCTACAGACCGTGTCGAATATGGTGGGCCACCCTGTATTGTCTGTAGTAATCACTGAGACTACAAACCCTAAAATCTTAAACTAGGTAGAAGCTGTTCAAGTACCATATTACATTAAATGAGTGTACCGAATTTCATCTTAATCGAATAACTTTTTAAAGATTTTTATCTGTATCTTAGAAAATGAAGGCCGGACATATGTTTATAGAAAGTTTTTATCATAAAAATACATAAGGAATCACACTCCTAAGTTTCGTACCTTAGTAAGATAATAACCCTGTATAGTATGTTTACGGATGTACTTGGCTTTTGAAAACATTAATTATAATTTCTCTTACTTTAACACGTTTTTTTTACCTTAATTTTAAAAGAGGATTAAAAAAAAATAACACAATAAAAAAACATTTAAAAATCTTTGACAAAGCGTTACATATTATTATTCGAATTAGGTAAATAACGTAAAAATTGTATAAAACATTAATAAAAAATATAATAGTAAAATTTAAGATATTAAATTATTATATTATTCTAAAAATCTTTTTATTTGACAATTCGCTTAATAATAAAAGGACGGGCACTTTTCTATTGGTCTGTTTTTATAACACTTCTTGTGTTTTGTGGTCTCTGTACAGGACAGTGTTGGGTGGAATACTGAAAATCGGTAAATCGAATACGAATACCGAAAAAAAAGTATTCGAATACCAAATATTTGAATACTTGCAAAAAAGTATTCCAATACTCGGTATTCACGAACACCTGGAATCGGTATTCGAATAGTGGAAAAAAGATTCGAATACCAAAAAGAAAAACACTCACCGATAATTATAATTTGAAGAGCAAAAAAAAGGTCCTTACCTCATTTCTCGCTACTTTTGTTCCCTTTGGTATTCTACTCATGGTAATTTTGGTATTTGAATACTACTACTTAAACATTCCTGTATTCGAATACTCGGGACGCTGGTATTCAATACTCAAAAAAGTGTTCGTCGAATACTTCAAAAGTACTCAAATACAGAATCCCGAATAGTAACCAAAAAGTATTCTGTCGAATACCGAATACCAAACACACAAATGTATTCGAATACTATTCGAATACTGGCAAAATGTATGCTGAATACTATTCAGAATACTGAGTATTTGAATACGACCTAACTTTGGTACAGGACAATTTTTTTTAAACGTAAATCTTGTTTATCTTAAAAGCAAAGCCATTGCATTATACTATTTTTTGTATATTAACATTTTTGACCCATTTATTTTATATCAAAATCAATTCATGGACCTACTGCACAGTGCGTTCAATCTAACTTGTCCATATTTAAAATGTCTATAACTTTTTTATTTCTTAACTTCAAAAATGATCTAAAAACCAACTTGTACAGTAAATTATTAAGTTTTATTTTCTATTATAAAGACTACCCAAAAAAATTGGATTAACAGAAGATATATAAAAATTCTACATTAAATATATCTATCTTTAATAGTTTCGAAAATATGACCATTTTAATATGAAAAATATTATATGTAATTTTCACTATACCTACGTACGGCCGGCATCGGCATTAAGCTTAGACTGTAGGTATAATTAAAATAATAGCTATTATTTTCCAGATTTAAATGGTCATAATTTCGAAGATAAAGATAAATATATTAAATGTAGTATTTTTGTAAAAATCTTTAAAAGACCTTTTTAATGATGGTACAATATACAGAACGTCCCATAAAAAGAAGTTATGTCAGTATATTCGGTTAATAAATGTGTTGTGTGTAATCTTCATTACAGAAAAAACTTAATAATTTACTGTACAAGTTGGTTTACAGATCATTTTTTTAAGTTAAGAAATAGCAAAAAGTTATAGGCATTTAAAATGTAGACAAGTTAAATTGAAGGTACTGTACAGGTTGCTTTTAAAAAATATAGGTATTGTGTATATTAAAAAATATTGTAAGAAATAAACCAAAATGGTATTTTTGGACGCAATATTGTTAGGTATTAGAAAATTATATTTTTTTGAGAAAAACATTGATTTACCGTTTGTTCTAAAACACTTTAGTTTAAAGACAGCATGATCGAGAATGGCATGGCACAGAGGTATCGAATTAAAAAATATGCTTTTTAATGCAGCTGTAACACACTGTAGTTCAGCTTTTACAGGATTGGATCCACAATAAAAGTATTTGATGAAATTTTTGTGTCGTGAGTAAAAATTCCAAGTACCTAAAAGGTAATTTTGTGGGTGTGTTTATTTCAGGCGACTTAATACAAACTTTAAAATAGTTCAGTCATCACTTAAAAATGGTTGGAGATAGACACGATTCGATATGTCGGGCATCAGTTAAAAAATAAAAGACAATGGAGTCTAAGAAAGCATTAATATCAATTATTGTAATACTAAAAATTTTAAATAAAAATTTTATTTTAATATTTCATATTGAACTAATTGTCACGGATTAAAAGAAGTTTTATAAAAGCTTTAGCATAATAGAAAATAAATTAAAATTATATGAGGTATGTACTTGAAATTTTAACTTAGCAATTATCCAATTTTAAGGCTCTTTAACTTTAATACCAGGGGCAACCGCCATTGTGCCCATTAAAACATTTAACCACGAGGTCAAGATCTACAGAATATTATTATTATTAATATTTTTAATTACCGCATCCATGAGGATTAGGCTAGGTCATTAGTCCAAACTAAATTTTTGCATTGTTTTACAAATATTTAAAATTTTGGATATAACCCGGAAATGGTATTATTATTTAAATATGCACACTACTTTGATAACTTCGTAAAAAATAAATAGGTATTATATAAGATTATTTTAAAATTCAACAAATCTTTTAAGGCTGGGTAGGTTTTTGCACAAAACATTGCGTACATTTTGTTGCTTGATAAACTAATCTGTTAAATGTCCTTTGATATTCAAAGGTGTTTTAATTTGTTGCAGGTTCTCTTACCGTTAACGTCAGTGTACTACTTCTAAGTTTAGCGTCACCAGATGAATCTAGTTTGGTAAGTGGTATACCTGTTCCAGGCGTTAAGCTCTTATCCCTAAAAACTTGGAGAAATGCCTGGTCAAGAAGCCCACATAATTTTTAAAATATTTCAGTAAAATAAATGCTACAGGCTAGTGAGCTTTAAAAAATAAAAAAAAAACAAAAAATAATGTAACACCTAATAACCTAATGGCATCATTTCCAAATAACTAAATTTAAAAAGTTAGGAGACAATTAAAAAAAATTGGATCTTTAAAAAATACATACATTTCTTTAACTGTGTTTATACTTTTAAAAGTATATTAAGGTTAGTATAAATTATAAAAATATCCCAATAATTATTTATTAATTTTACATATTATTAAAAAGGAAGGTGTTTATATGGGGTACGCTCAAAAACAAATATTAAAATTAAAATATTTAAAAACTTTAAGAAATAATGATACCATGTTATATATATTTATTATTTGAGTGACAAGAACTATTAATTAGTAAAAAATATACAGGGTGTTCCATGAGAAAAACATCAACTTGGCATCGTAACTTTTTAACGCAACCCTGTATAAAAAATAGAAAATTTTCTGCAGATTCTACGTAAAAAGATGTCCTTATAGTTTTTTGCTATTTCTTATAATCAGGGACATATGGGGTAAAATCATAAACGACAATTTTTTAATTTCTCCTCGTATCTCTTGAATAAATAATTTTAGTAAAATTCTGACTACGCCATTTTTAGTTTCTCCAAAGGCAAGCCCATAACACCTATATCAGTTTTTTAATAACTCTAGTAATAACTGAGATAGCCTATAAAAACACCCAATTTTGCCCACCCTGTACATTGCCCAAGGTTTGAAAACAATTTCAACTATTTTATTTAATAAATATAACTAATAACATATAAGAAACTTTTAAGTATAAATATATTATCCTTAGTTTTTAAATATTTATATTCTTTCTTTCACATTTATTGATTTCTTGAAGTTTTATGTATAAAGTTATTGACTTTAAACATTAAAAATTTTATTGTGCTAATGTGTATTTACCATTAAAGCTTTTAAATGTATTCGTCATAACACAAAATGTAAATTTAAAAGAAGGGGAGAAAAGTAGATGCCATGAATGTTAAACATAAAACTGCAGGGTGCTATAAAAGAAAAAGGTAAGAGTTGTTGACTTAGAAATATTACAAAGCAGAATTTAAAAGTATTTAAATCCGTATAATATTAAAAAACTATACAGTGCTACTTTGTTTATTAAAATTAAAATAAAAAAAATGATGGTGGGTTTTTTAATTTAAATCATTTATAATTAAAATGCTCCAGGGTTTAATTGATTTGTATAGTGCAAATAATAAATCAGTTTCTTAGGTTCGTTTTATTTAAAAATCTTTGGATTTAATTTTGGCATTTTTTGATTTATAATATACATATTGTTTTTATTTAATACAATTTACAGTAGTACGATTTGAACTTCTTTTTCCTTTTAGTTTTGTCTTTTGGCGTTAAATGATTAATAACTACATTATATAAATTTATTGGTGCAGAACAACGCAACGGCTGTTTATTTAAACAAAAAAAGAAGAAAAACCAATTTGATTATAATAAATAAAGAGACTTGCAGCAATATCATTTATATTTTTCCTGATTTTTACTTTTTTAAAGTGTTTCATCTAATAAATATATTATAGGTGTTTAGAAATTTTTAAAAACCAAAAAAATAGTAAATTATATTATAATAAAATTGCTATCTTACTTTTGTTTCACTAGGACATACAACCTAAAAGTGTATATGGTTTAAATTTTTAGTTCATATCTCATTTTGCACAATTTATTTTGTTTAAAGCCACGATAATGTCACACCTTAAAAAACATATTTAAATCAAAAACATTTAAATTTATATTTTGATTGTAAATATTAAACAACTTAAGGTCAGAAACTTTATATATTAAAAATGGCTCTAAAAAATCAAGCAGGCTTAAAAACCTTTAAAAATATTACATTTTTACTAAAAACTGTTTCAGAAATCCAAAAATGTAGAAATATAAGGGTGTTTTATTTAAAAATTCAAAATTGGAGCCATTTCCAGACAAACCGGAAGTGATTAGAAAGTAAAAATGTGCGTAAACTTCCCTCCGCTCATACCATATACCTATACCAAATCCCTTTTTAATATGTCTAATGCTCTACGAGTTATGGCTTGTCTAATAAATTCGTTGACACCCGGTATATAGAGGATTTGTAAAAAATAAATTATAAAAGAAAAATATTGTAAATATATATATGTGTTACAAGAACAGTGTCATTTACAAAAGGGGCAAAGGCCTATGTAAGTAAATTAAATAAATAATTTAAAAGTTTTATGATTTATGAAGGGTGCTTAGGAAACACCCTGTATGTTAGTTTATTTTTAAATTGTACGAATACAAACAACAACAAATAATTTTTAAAGAATTAATGACAAAAACAAAATTTTAATAAAACCAACCTTACTTACTGATGACTTTGTTATGTTACTTTGCTAAAATAAATACAGCGCCAAAAACTTCTTTTTTAGGATATATTAATTAATATTACTATCATTAAAGTGGAAATTACTCACCTATTTTAAATAAAACACCCTTTATGTAGGCCTATTTTTTTAAATTGAGGAATAAAAATAGGGTAGGTTTATACAGCGCTTTCTTTGCCAAAAATGAAAGGTTTTACGATTTTTAGAATTGCGAATAAACAGACATGTTCATGGTTAGTCACTCTGTAGGTAAAAATTAGTTAAACCAAGCAATATTTGTTTTGGTTCCTTTACATATTATTTATTAAATATAACAATATCACAAATCCTAAACAAAGTTAAATAATGAGACATGGCATTGCATTTAATATATCAACTTTGATTATGGAACAGACTCCTAGCTTCGTGACGTTAAAATTTGATTTGTGAATCTCATTTCATATGATTGTGTACACCAACGCTGTACGCCAGAATTTGGATTCGAGCAGAGAGTTGTATATTAATTCAAAATTTATAATGTGCATAATTTTAAATTAGGCAGTAGTATCGAGTCAAATTTAATTACTGATATTTAGGATAGAAAAGCAATTTGTACGTTTTCGTGTTAAAATATTAGTTATTTTGTAAGAAAAAAAACATGTTTTGGCAAATGTTAAAAATAATTGTTAAACAGGCTTTTCATAAGATTTTTTTGTGCGCATGCGTTAAAATCAGCTATCTTTTTTGTACTGTTTTTTTGTAAATAACTGTACTAAAGTGCCTGCTAGCCGTAAAAAGAAATTAAAATATTAATTAAAGTTAAATAAATAAAAAAACCTAAAAACTAGGAAAATTTATAATGCATTAAAATTATGTCATCTGTAAAAAAGTAAAAACAAAGCGATGTTGTTGGGGAGTATGTTAAAGTAGTAGTACAAGATCCGGCTGTATAAATGGTCTCCTCATTATTTTTTCTAATGAAATGTTTTTTTTTTTAACTTTAAAAGTTGTCAATAGATAATGGGGGTTTTCAAAACGTATTCTGAGTTGATATAGTAAATTTGGAAATCAAAAAAAAAAAAAAAAAAAAAGAAATAACATAAATACCGTCACATTTTTTTAAAATTTATATAAATGAAGAGTTTATATTATGTAGATAATGCCACAGTAGGGTTGGCTACTGGGCATAATACCTTCCAACCTGATGTAAACAGCTTACTTAAGGGTTTGTATTAACTGTCATTTATTTAAAAAATTAAACACGTAAAAATAGATATTTTTATCACGAAACCTCTGGTACAGGATTGGCTTTTAAAATACTGGGCTAAGTTAGGGTTGACGTAAAGTTTCAAGGCTCCATTATTGGTCTAGGTTAAATATTAAAAAAAAATGGTACGTCACTGCATTTTTTAAAATATATGTTTTTTTATTCCCGTTTAGTTTTTAACAAATTTAATATCTTGACGTATTTTGATTTGATGTATGGATTTTGCGTAAATAAATAGAAACCGTTTCTCGGCATAGTCAAATTCCTATTTAGAATTAAAGAATATAAAGAAATACAAACCAAACTTTTAAAAAAATGAGTCCTATTTATTTACGCGAAAACCGTACATCAAACAAAAAAAAGTAAAAAAAAAATATTTTATTCCAAACTAAACAGAAATTAAAAAAATATATATTTTTGAAAATGTAGTGGCGTACCATGTTTTTTAATATTCAAACCGTGAAGCGACCGCTTCAGCGATGGGAAAAGGGGGACGGAAAAATAGGGTGCAAGAAAGAGTTGGAAGTACTGGTATGGATTGTTATAGAAGGGCGCGACAATTATTGATGACACACGAGGCGTCAAAACGCAATATAACTAGAAAACGGCGCCTTTTTTCTCTTCAACTTTTTCGACTAGAAAAAAATTCGGCTGTTTTTCCAAATACCAAGGGAGCGCAAAATTAATAGCTCGCTTTACTTAAAAAAGCTTCGTCCGGCACTGGTCTGGAATATCGGTAAAAATATTGAACCTTTAAGCAAATTAAATATTAAAGCATGTGGCATGTGCAAGTGGTGCGAAATGTGAATTATGGGTAAATAGATTTAAATAAATTACTTTAATAAGTAATACTCAAAATATATTTTCAATACTTATAATTGAATTAACATTATTAATAAGACAAAAATTTTAAATAATAATTTCCTGTATAGGTTTTTAGCTACTAAACAAAGGGTGTTACTTAACTTCATGATCAGCTTACTTTTTCACTTTTTGGGGACGTTCATGACACTTTTGCCACCTTTTTACAATTTACAAATATGATTTCACTAAATTATAAATAAGTGAAGCACCACTAATGGACTTTTTAGTAATTTATTTGGCTATAAAGATACTACTCCCTGTCCAGACATGATGAAAACAGTACGAATGTTTTAAACTACCGCCATTTCAATATGGCAGCGCGCTCATCATATAATAAAAGGTTTATTTCAAAAACGCTTTTAAAAGATTTTTGTCATAAAATGTATTTGTTCTTATTGTCTAGTAAACGCTTTATAAAAAATTGGGATTTCTTGTTAAAATAAAAAAGTAATTTCTTGAATTTTGATTTATTTATAAAAAAAATTGTGGCAGAGAAGTTTAAAAAGTATTTTTAAACATAACATTTATAATAATAAAATCGGTAAGTGTTTATAAAATATAAGGCCTAAATATTCTTATACCCTACATTAAGTGTTTTAGTGATAGTAATCACTAATTTTTATAAAAATTCTGCAATGATGAAAAATGTACAAAGTCGATTTTGTTGTTTCTGCAGTTTAAGTCAAAAAATCCAGAAACATGCTTCTCGTAAGTTTATATAAAATATAAGATATACTGATATACGCTGACTGTTTCCAATTTTTTATTTTTTTTTTTTAATTTGGGATTTTAGACAATGACACCTAATAATTTTTTTTTGAAATTTAATGCCTTGTTTTTAAAAATGTCTTTAGCGAACACACAAATTAAAAATACTACTTAGGGTAGACTCTGCTATTAAAAATTAAAAAAAACATGGGGCAGCAAATTTTTCGTTCTTAAGGTACAGAGTGCACACATTTAAAAAAACTGTTAAAATACGAAGACACCTATTTTAGTCAGCATTCTTAGACTGGATATATAAACCTTATTAAAATATGTAATAATTGTTGTTGTTACATGATTGCTTATACATATAAAATCTAATAAAAAAAAACCCTTTCCACAACGCTTTTTTATTGTCTTAAAACGTGCAAGTAGGTGGATTATATTTTTTCTTCTCTCAGTTAGTACGGTTTTTTTTAGAAATATTTCTTTAGTTGCCGTTTGGGACGCCACTGGGCTTAATAAATGTCATTAATTTAGTAATAAATTACTCCCTTAATGCCACATGTAACATTGCCAAATTAAAACAAAATTTGGTAAAGGATATTTGGAATATTAAAAAAAAAGACATTTTTAAAAGTTTAACACTCTTTATCTAGAAAAAATGCATTTCTGGACCAATGTTTATGAGGGGTATAAGGGTAATCTTTTTAATAAAAAAATGGTACGCCACCGCATTTTTCTAAAATAAAAATATTTTTTTAACTTTTAATTAGATTTGGATTAAATTTGACCTCCTGACTTTTTCTATTTGATGTACGGTTTTCGCGTAAATAAATAAAAACCAATTTTTGGCATGGTTATTTCGTATCGATACGATCAAATTCTTCAGTGAAATTTTTTTAAATTTTTAACAACATTTCTTAACAACCTGTATATTATGTCTTTTTCAGAAATATGAAGTGGAGTTTCTTCTCCAACAACAATGGTACGATCCACGCCTTCGATACTCAAACCAAAGTCAGTACAGCTACCTAAATGCTATTCACCACCACGATGACATTTGGCTTCCAGACACATACTTTATAATGCATGGTGATTTTAAAGATCCTTTAATACCTGTTCATTTTAGTTTAAGAATATATAGAAATGGTAGTGTAAATTATTTAATGAGGTAGGTAAAATATTGTTTAGTTCACATATAAATTTTTAAAACGTTAGGGGTGATTCTCCAATAAACAATTTTTTTACTTTATTTATACATACGAATATATTATGTCTTTAATGTTAGTTTTAAAATTTTAATGCGTTCTGGTTAAGAAAATATTTTTTTATAATAACTTTTATACCAGATATTTTTAAGATCTGGAAACGTTTTCCGTGCATTTAAGAACTTTTTACTGTACATTTTTTTTTCATTTTTACTATTGTCGTCCGTAAGAAGTTTACCATAAATATTTTTTTATAAAATAAATATTACTTCACCGCCCTTTTTAAAATAAGAATATTGTTTGGGATTCCAATTTAGTTTTAAACAACGTCGACTTCTTGCCATCTTCCATTTGATGTTGACAAATACCTAAACCATTTATAATAAAGTAATAAATATAAAAACAGATTATTTGCTAATAGTTATTTCTCACATTTTTAAATATCCTGTGAGTGTTTTCATTAAATATTTTACAAATTATTACTAATACCCTCGTTTCACACTAAGCCGGTTTTGCCGGACAGAGTAATAAAAAATTATACGAAGCCTTTGGGTTTGCCGACTTTCCTCGTTCTCTACGTGTGAAAGGTCTCACATGACTCCATACACTTTGATAACGTTGGTCCTTCGCCCGCATTTCCGTCTTCCGCTGGCTTTCACTAATGAAAAGGCAGTTTTATTATAAAAAAATATTTTTTTCAAAAACTTTGACGTCCTATATTTTTGCATTGTACATATTCTTAAAAAGTTATTTTTTCTTTAATTGGACAAAAATTTACATACTTTATAAACGTTTTCCCACCTCCAATTCCAATATGCATTTTTCTGGAGGTAAAAGGCGTTGCTAGGCGATGTAGTTTTCCAGCCATGACCGGGAATAATTTTCCGAACGCCTACCTTTATATGCTTTCAAAAATACCTGATGACCTTTGTCGAAGTTAATTAATAATATATGACAATGTAATAGCTTAGTAAATTATTTTTCAGAGATCAAATAATTATAATGTTTATATTTATTAAACTAAAACAAATATGATTTTATGTTACCTAAAACAAAAACCAAAGAATTATTTTAATTGGAGAAAAAAACACTGTATTTTTAATTTGTAGATAAAGCATAACTAAGCAAGTTTTTCAGAAATATATTGCTTTTTCAAGATGTTACACAACATACAATTTTTTAAATTTTTATTGTAGAATCACCAATGGAAGTTTGGCAGTAAAATTTCTTGCTACTTTGTATAACTAAATATGGGATTTTAATTTTATTATGAGAAATAATCCTAAGAAAAAGTTATAAAATATTAAATGCCAAGAATTTCTGTAAAAACACAATTTTAAATTATAAAAATTCAGATGCCAATTATTTTAAAACGTGCAGGGGATTCTTAACTTCTCGATACGCAGACGACTCGTTCGGATATCGAGTTCTCGGTATCCCTTTTCGAAACCTATCGAATAACGTACCTTCTGCATATCCATCGAGTCGTAGTCCGTAGTACAGCGTAAAATTGGGAAAGTTATGCTGGCAACCACAATTTCTTGACATATTTGCAATGTTGGCAAAAGTTTTCCTGTTGACCTCGTTGACCTTTTCATTCTGTGTGCTTTTAGTATTTTTTATATTTTCATCTATTTTATGAGTATTTTATTTTATTCTTGTCTATTCTCTTTGCTTACATGAAATATTTATGCGTCGCAATTTCATTTGACAATTAATTTTCAACCAATCAAATTGCTTCTTTGTAGTATACGTCACCTCTCGGTCGGTACCGAGTACTGACATCGACTCGAAACCTATCGAAAATGCGATTCTCAATTTATATCGACTCGTAGTCCGTAGTAAAGAGTAAATTTGCACAGGACCGTACGCAGAGAGTGGAAAAATAAAGACCCAGGGGCGCATTCAGATTAGACAACCTTGTGGTAAAATTTACCCATTTTGTGACAACGCTTATTGCGCATGTCTTTAACGGGCGTCGATTCTGAATGCGTCCAAGGTAAGTAAACAACGAGGCTTAGGCATGCTTATTTACATAAACCAAAAAAGGCTTAGACGACACCTTCAATAAACAACCCATGAGGTATTTTTGGGCTCCTGAGGGGGGCAACTGCTCCCATTGCTTAATCTATAAACTTGACGTAAAGTACGAACCCTGTAAGTTCAACACAGCTACGTCATTATCAGCCAAATGTTTACATACAAAGAACTGACTTGCCATGTATTTTTTTACCAAAGACATCGCTTAATTGTAGCAGAGAATAACTAGCTGCCGCAAATTGTAGATAAATAGTTTTTGTACTTGATGAGATGTGTGTTTGGGGCATTTTGATGCTATTAAAGTATGACGTAGCGATGTTTAACTAACAGCGTTTAAACTCTACTGTTTCCGCTGCCACTCAATTACACGTTCGCAACTTAAATTTATCGCGTTTAATTTAACCATTTATAATCGTCGCTGCCGTATTTGGCTTGTTGTTTAATTAACTTGACCAAATTTAAACTGTTGTTATTGGTCGTTAACAGACGTTTGTGATCGATAACAGGATTGTTTCATTAACAATGTTCAAACTGCAGCGACAGCAGAAGCGTAACGGCAAGCGACAACGATTTGTCAAGTTGAAGCCTAAACTTTATGGCGCTTGATGTAATCATTTATAGGAACGCGTTGTCGCATTTGCGTTTATTGTTATCCTTTGCCAAGTTTTTAACGAATCGTCGTCGTCGTTGTTCGCAGACGTTTGTTTATCGACCAATAGTTTTTTTCAACAATTTGCAAAAGTCGGTAAGGGCGGCAGCAATACGGTAACGACAACGAGAACGTCAAGTATATAAGTTAAGCTCAAACTTTATGGCGTTTAATAAGGCCTTTTATATGGACGCGTTGCCATATTTGGCTTGTTATTGTTATCCTTTGTCAAGTTTTAACTTATCGTCGCCGGCGTAGTTCGCAGACGTTTGTTTATCGACCAATAGGTTTTTATTTAACAATTTGCAAAGGTCGATTGGTAACGGCGGCAGCAATACGGTAACGACAACGAAACGTCAAGTATATAAATTAAGCTTAAACTTCAATTTACGTCTGGCACCTACCCTTTTTATTTAACAATTTGAAAACTCGACGACGGCGGAAGCAAAACGGCCATAGAACGAAACGTTAAGTTTATAAACTTAGTATACATTGATAAGAGATTGTTGTAAACTAAATGTCGTTTGTTATTTTGACTCAAGGAGATAAACTTATTAAAGTTTATCTCCTTGAGTCAAATCTACAGATCTTTCGTTCGTATCACACTGCTGGAATAAGTCTCTTGAGTTTCTAGGTGAGTCCCAGATCGTTGCTCTTGATATATCCAAAGCTTTTGACCAGGTCTGGCATGCCGCATTTCTTAATAAACTTTCCTCCTATGGTCTTTCAACTAAACTCTGTACTTGGCTCTCTAGTTATCTATCTGATCGTTGTATATCAGTTATTGTGGACGGCCATTCTTCAAGCTTTCACTAAGTAAATGCTGGAGTCCCTCAGGGCTCAGTTCTGGCACCAACATTGTTTCTTCTTCACATCAACGACCTTCTCTCGTCCACAACTAATTCCATTCATAGTTTCGCCGACTTGGAAAACAAACGCAGAGCGATGCAGATATCTCTTTCGCAGGCTCTTAATTTAATATTGGATTGGGGCGCTAAAAATCTCGTCCATTTTAATGCATCCAAAACACAATCATGTTCCTTGTCGCGAAAAGAGTCATCAAATACTCATCCTCTACTTATGAGCGGCCAAGTTTTACAGAGCAAAGACACCTTTAACCTTGTGGGCGTCACATTTGAAAGTAACCTTAAATGGCATAAACACATTGTATCTATAGCCACGGCAGCTTCAAAAAGCTTGGATTTCTCTTTCGAGCCAAAAGTATTTTTCCTCTTCTAATTTATACACTTTATATGTGTCCCAAATCCGACCTCCTTGGAATATTGTTCTCATATATGGGGCATGGCGTCCCCCACAACCCTAAGCATTCTTGATTCTATTCAAAGAAGAGCTATTCGTCTCATTAATGATCCTTCACTTACAGAAAGGCTTCCCTCTCTTGCACATCGTCGGGCTGTGGGGGATTTATCGCTTTTTTATAGGTACTTCCATGGCTTCTGCTCTGAAGAATTGTCCAGTATAGTTCCTCCACTTACGGTTCCCAACAGAGAAACTTGTGGTTCCGCGCGTATGCATCCCTATACGGTCCAACTAGACAGGCCCCGAACTTCCCACTTTGTTCGTTCTTTTATCCCTAGAGTTTCTAGGTTGTGGAACCTGCTGCCCGCGGAGGTCTTTCCTCCCCCAAATCTTCAAGTATTTAAGTCCCGTGTCAACAAACTCCCTCTTACCTCGCTTAAGACACCCACGGTACGTTAGTATTTAGGCTTTTAGCCTTCGTGGTTTGTGCAAAGATAAAAAGAAAAACAAGATACATGTGACGTCATTGGTGTCATTTTTGATTATATTCAAAATTTAAAATATAGTTTATACAATTATTGTTAAAGTATTTTTTTTCACTATTTACTTACTAATATAAACATGATTAACACGACATTTACAAAACACTAAGGAAATAACGACATTCTTTTTCTTAAAGAATACCTTTGACGTCACATATTTCAACTGTCAAATGAAAGTTGGGCCACCTTCTCTTAAAGCACTTTGCTTTTCGCTTAGAGAGAACTAGGTAAAAATACAATATTATAAATTATTTATTGACCGAGGGTCATTTTGTGTTTCGACCCCATAAACCACTTTATTATTTTTTGTAAAATTACTTTATTTCGATGTTTATTGAAGTGCTAATTAGTTGTAGTGTTGGAATTCAACATATTTGAGTGTTTATTTAACCCGACTCATATATGAGTCGGTGGTCCATTTTATTACATTTTTTTTTAAATAGACCTGGCTCACACGTAAATAAAAGTTACTTTCACTAGATATAGGTATTTACTAACAGTATATAGGTACATTTTTGATATCAAAAATCGTTAATAAAAAAAAATAATTCTAAGAATCTAAAAACTAAACTAAAATCTAAAAAAGAAATATATTTCTTGTACAAAATTTTTGGCAAAAGACTACATAATTTTTTTTCTAAATATATAAAAAAATAACTAAAAAAAAAATTGCTTCTATGATATCTTTGACATAAAAACTAAACAAAAATATATTCTAAATATCCAAAAATGAACTAAAATAAATACTATACTTATACTAAATGCTACACCCAGACCACCTGACACACATACGAGCCGAAGCATTTACACAGACCGTGTTTTAAAACAAAACCTCTACAGGAAACCCCGAATTTTTAAACTCGCATTTAGTATTATAATGTAGCCGGCTCACATTTGAGCCGGCGGTCTATTTTAAAATTGTACTGGCTCATATATGAGCCGCTTGGTAGCGTTAATAAAATGTCGATCTTCTTTTTAAATATATATTGTACAATTATTTCTCTAAAACTCGGAAGTAATCTAATCCTTGTACCATTTGCTTTCGTTTGACAAATATTACATTTTTAACCAATCAAATTGCTTCGTTATTCTTCTCGACAGCATCGAAGGTACCGAGATCAAATGACGTACGAACTCGGAAGTTGTCGACTTGTTACCGAGTATCGAATAAGTTAAGAATCACCATTTCGTAGCATCTTACGTGCCGAGATGGTCGTCGAGAATCGGCCTGCTGTAGTTAGAGAAATATTGCACAGCGAAATAAGGCTAAGCGCTAATAATACCGGCCCTATTTTGTCATTTGATTTTACGTAGATGAATAATAGGATAAAGACTGCCTTAATAAGGATGGTGCTTGCTTTTATGCATGTCGGATTTAGGTCGTGCATTATTTGGATCTTAGCAGTGTCTTATTTTAACTTCGAAATTGTTCGTGTAACCGAACGTCTGTCGGCCACAAGAATTGTTGTATCACTTAAGACAAACAATGGGCGCATTCAGGAGTACTCAGCTGCTTAGCCGCTAAGTATGCGGAGTGTCAAAACTTTCAAATTTAACCAATAGGATGGCTTTATTTTGACAGTTTTGACACTCTGCTTACCCAGCGGTTTAAGCGGCTGAGTACTCCTGAATGTGCCCATTAAAACTAAAATGCTAACTTGGCGGATTTGAGCTTTTATGGAAAAACTGGTAAAATAAATAGAAAAATGGGATTTGTAGCACTGCAAATCAAATACTAAGTACCAATTTAGCTTTCAGTCAAGAATTGAGTGCAAAAAGAGGAGGGGAAATAGTAAATACAGGTTAGTTTTGGTTATCAAGTCTGATGATGAATGTGTCAAAAACGAAACGTGTCCGACTAAAAATTCTTTAGATTCGTAATCAGCGCCCCAAAAACTCCCGTATACCAAATTTCATTAAAATCAGCGATGCGTCCGGCGGTTTGTAAATAATTACAAAAATGTTATTTTTTAATTTTCAAATCACTAGAACCGATACTACAGTGTCCGCCGATTAAGAATAAGTCTCTCTTTAACCTTTTTAGAAGAATTTAAGTGTACAGCCCTCATTTTGAAAAATTAAAATGAAAAAAAACTTCCATTATTTTAATATATTAGTAAACTACATACCAATTTTTGAAAATATATAATGGCTCTTTCATGAAAATCAATGAAAATTTAAGCATTTACAGGTATCTCTCCCCTAATATGGTAACTTGCAATAATTCTCTATGCTTCTCGACAGCACCCTATATAGCTACCGAAATTAAATGACATACGAACTCGGAAGATATCGACTCTCAAATAAGTTAAGAATCACCATTCGGTAGCGTCTCGATACGTTACGACTCGAGACGGCGGTTGAGAATCGGCCTGCAGCTCTAAATATATATTCTTAATACTTGCTTATTGCTCCTTGCTTCACTACTCAGTATAAAATATGAACGTTATTTTATTTTTATTTGTCAGCCCATGTTAATCTTAAAAAATATATTTTAAAACCAAAATAAAATAGTTGTGAAGAATTTTAGAACCAAGAATTTAAACTTAACCGTCATACGGATTTCCAATTTACTATTTTTATTACTATATGTATAAAAAAAACAGAAAATAGGTTAATAGTATAGATATCTACCAGTGCTATTTTTAAAACTTATGGCAATATAATAAAAAAAATGAATTTTAAATAAAAATAAAAAAATCGAGAAATCTAACTTTAAAATGTGCAATCTGTATCTATCCCTTTTAATACCAAAATGAGACAAGACTAGAGACGACTATATAGAAAACATTTTTTTTTTAAGTAAAAACTCCATTTTGTTTAATTTGTATCATAAATATAACTATTATACAGATTGTCCACGAATAGGGTTTACACAAACTATTCCCAATAAAATATTTTTGTTTACTAATTAGATGTTACTTAAAAAAACAAAAATGCTTGTTATACAGGGTTCGCAAAAACTTCAAAAACTTTTTATTTAAACAACAAGTGAACATGCGAAAAAATTAGCACATTATTTTTCTCACATACAAAGAGCATTTACCCAAGTTTTATTTGCTGTTCTGTTATGATTCTAGTAGATTATTTTTATTCTCCCACATTTTTGGCACAAAAAATATTTATCAGATAAATATCGCTACAAGCAACCGTTTTTGAGATATTTTAGGTTAAACCTTTTATTTATTATAAAAATATCCTTCGCATTCCTTTTACTTTATTTAGGCCCCGAGATTTTTAAAAGGTCTGTATAAATTTGTACTTCAATACAAAGAGCATTTACCCAAGTTTTAATTTTGCTGTTCTGTTAGACGTTTTTGCCCCGATTTTCTTGACGCACATTTCTCGCCGGCCGGCTTGCTAGAGAAATTTTGCTGGTAAAGTTTATAAAATGGCTTGGCAAACGTGTTCATATCAAATAGAAGGCACAAACACGTAATTTACCTCACGTAATAGCTTTAGAACACAAAGAAATAGAAGAAAATTACTGGTTTTTGGACCTCTGACACAACGAAGGTATTCAAATTCCCTTTGTGGCTCGCACACTATTTAAACGACGCGTTTGGACAGCAATAGTTGATTGCCGTTCTTACTTGTATGACGCTTGTGGCTTTTTTCTATTAAATTGATCTTTAATATTAAATAGAACACCAAAATCAGAATTTTTGATACTGTAAAAGTCATTGATAATGTCTGCATTTTTACCTATTATGCTGAAAATAAAGAAATTAATTGACATTTTGCTTAAAAATAAAAAAAGTACTATACTCTTGGAGAAACATTCTATTTCTAAAGTTTGCGCGCACCCTGTATACAAAATCTCTCCAACATTTTCTTCTATAAGTAAATCAAACTTTTTGTAAGGGCATGTAGCAAAGGGTAAAAAAAATAAATTTAATATTTTGTATCATAAATTGGTAAAAAAATTATTATGATTAAACCAATTAACTTTTTGTTATAAATTTTATAAATATTTAATTTGTGCATTTAGAAAATATTTTAATATTTATAGAAATGATTATCATCTCAACACATTATTTTCTATTGTTTATTTTAAACATAAAACATATCATCAAAAAATATTGTTGGCGGGTGTTAAAAGTTCAAAACAGAAATATACAAAATGTCTTCAAAAGTTCTGAACAAAATACTACCATAGACTCCTTGGGCTAAAAATATATCGGTCAAACGCAATATACCTTGGTCAAGAATATGAGTGTTTGCCAGATACAGGGGTTAAAATTTCTATTTTGTTTAAGTTATTTTGAAATGATTTAAAAGACTTTCTTAAAGTAAGAAATTAAAAGTTGCTTAGTGCTCATATTTTAGCTGTTAAATATAAAGGGAGCCACCTGCAGTCATTTACTTTTCTTTAAAGTGTCATTTTCTTGCCTTGGTATATTGAAGTATTCTAGTAGATATAGTTAGTAAGATATTTAAAAAATAACTAAAATTAAATAAAAAATTTGACACACATGTATCTCGCAAACGATCAACTTTCTATTTGGTCCAAGGAATTTGTGGTAGCATTTTGTACAGACCTTTTAGAGATAAAGTAAGTATATGCCAAAACTTTATCTTTAACATAATTAAATTTTAAGAATTGAATAATTTTAGCTAATTTACCAACTAATTATCAAGAAAATTAGAATTTTAGTAGGAATAAAAGATATTTCTGTTTCAATTTTCACACAGAAATTAATAATCTGAAAAACAAGGTACACATTATATTTCCATGTTACGACAAAGAACACTAAATTTGGCACGAATCAAATAAAATTTAATCAAATGCGAAATTAATTTGATAATTGAATATCGTGTTTCAGGAGGCACCTGATATTGTCATGTCAAGGGAGTTTAAACATATTTCCTTTCGATGATCCCAAGTGTACGTTTTCAATGGAGAGTAGTAAGTATTTTTTAATTGTTTTTAAAATAATAAAAATAACTTTTTAAAATAGTTAGGGACAAATAAGTTATACAGGGTTATTATGGGTGGGTTATTAAGGGTGTCTCAACAAGAGCGCCGGATTTGAATTTGCCGCCATTTTGTTTGTGCGAGTATTTAAATTTTTCTGTTTTGACAGCTGTCATGTACATACCACGCGATTAAAAGTTTAATTATTGTAAAAACTCACTACAAAAATGGGGAAAGCTTTGCGGAAACAGTGCGCAGATTACGTGTAGTTTTTGGCCGCAACAATGCACCAAATGAGTTGACAGTTCGCCGGGTAATTAAAAAATTTAAGACGAAATTCACATTGATGGATGAGAAGACCCCTGTTCTTCGCCGTCCTTGTCGATTCATCGAAAACATAGCCGCAGTGAGGGAAAGTGTGGCAGAGAATACAGGCACTCCATTCGGCAATGCAAATGCGAAAACGTTATCCAGAATTTTATGAAGAGAATGACCGATTGCCAGAGGTCTCGTGGTGGCCATCTGCCGGATGTAGTATTCCATGTTTAATCGCAACTATTCCTTTTCATGTTGAAATATAAATACTTGCTTAATTCGAAAAGGAGTTGTGTTTTTCTTGACAATCAAATCCGGCGCTCTAGTTGAGACACCCTTTATTAAGTTAATATTTATCTTTTTAACACATTATAGAATAAAAGAAAACAGGACATTTTTTAGATAAAATTATGTCTGAAAATACTTTGTCTCCAAGATTACAGAGGAAAGTCAAAGTTAAAATCTTGTTATCACATCTTTCTTACCACTCCGGATATTTTCACAGAAGTTGGTACATTTCTTATAACCATTACATTACATGCTTATCTGTAAAAGTTTTTATAAATTTTTACCACTGGCGTTCAAACAACATTTGTATTAATTTTTTATAATAAAATAATATGGTACGCTACTGCTTATTCTTAAAATTAATATTATTTTTGAAATACCTATTTACTTTGAAGTTAATTTTGGTTTTCTTACCGACGAACGGTTTTTATTTTAAAAAATAAAAGCCATTTTGATGCATGGCAAATTCGCTGAAATCTAATATGGTGTTTTTGTAAGTAAAATTCGTTTTTGATTTTTATTAAAAATTATAATTTATAAATATTTTTTTACGAAGTTTGGATTGTTGTGATTTTTTACCTTTTTTAATACAACTTTGACAAAAACGAATTTTACATAAAAAAAAGATTTTAGCGATTGTGCCGTGCATCAAAATGGCTCTTATTTTTCTAAATGAAAACTGTTTGTCGTACTAAAAATAATAACAGACCAAATTTCTTTCAAATTAAGCAATTATTTCCAAAATAATTTTATTTTAAAGAAAAAGCAGTGGCGTACTATTTTTTCTTGAAAAAAATTCAATACAAATCTTGTTCGAATCCCACATTAAAAATTAAAAAAAACTGTTACAGCAAAAAATGAAATGTAAGGGTCAAAAGACGTGTACAAAATTTTGTGATATTACCTGGACTGGTAGGAAAGTTATGACATAAAAGCCATTTTTTTTCTAAAAATGTATCTTGGAAACGAAGCATTTATATTCTTGCATTCAATACAGTGTTAAAAGGTAAGTATTAACTTAAAAATATCCCTGTATGTTAAAGAAATATTTTAAGAATAATATTCTAGCATATATGTACATTATTTTGGAAGTTTTCTTACAGTTAAGCTCTTGGGGCATACTAACCTATTTTTAAAGTGCTATTTTTTAACATATTTTTATTATACAAGGTGTTACAAATTCGAAGGGCATCCTTAGGATCTGGAAAACGGTAAGAGATACAGAATGAGTTAAATTGAAGCAAAGTTGCGCATTTTTATGCTAAGAAATATACCGTTTTAAAATTTGCTGCCGTTCCGGAATTATTCGGAAAGAGCCGAACGTGTGCTAAACAGTTTTTTTTCATTTCATTCAAACGACACATTCAGCAATTTTAGGCGTTCAACCAATTATAACCACGGTAATAATTGGTGACAACTTTAACGCATAATACATTGTTTAAACGTCAACATAATCGATTGGTAAATACCGTTTAAGAATTGGCTCTTCGCCTAAAATTGATGATTATCGTTGCCACTTTTCCTGTTTAATAAAATAATGTCATTAAATTTAGGATCTGACGTTTCGGCTTTTAGCCACTATCATCAACTTTGATTTTTTTAATTTACGGAATATTTGGTTTTAAACTTACTTAACTTGTATTTTTATTCTATATCCAACGATATATCGAACTTTACATTTATGCGACGTTTCGAACCAAAAAAGCATCGTTCACTATTTTTCATTAAAAATTAAGTTTGTATTCCAAACGATTTTGGAAATTTCCGTTTACAGCTATCTATTTTTTATTATCACTACCAATTAATATGTTTTAAATTTATTTATTTATTTATGGATAAACAAACAAACTACAATAATTAATCTAATTTACATCGGTACATTTACTTATACGTAATTAAAGAAGGTATTTAATTTAATTAAATGCCTTTATCAACTTTATCGTAGCCTGTCATCAAAAAAAGGAATGCATAATTACCTGCGAAAGAAAATTTCCCCGAATATTTGGAAAAAATCGTTATTTCTAATGGCGAAACAGTGACTGATGATCGAAATGTCACATTTATGTAAAATATTGTTGGATTTAAAATTAAAATACAAGTTTATTAAGTTTAGAACCAAATATTTCGCCTATTTAAAATAAAAAAGTTGATGATGGTGGCTTAAAGACGACACGTCGGATCTTAAATTTAATGACATTATTTTATAGAACAGAAAATGTAGCAATAATAATGTGTCGTTTGTTTTAAAACATTTCTGTAAATAAACTAAGAAAAATAAAAATTGTCTCGCAAAATTTAGTTTTTTTCCAGATAAGTCCGAACGGCTGCAATTTTTAAAACGAAATATTGTTAGGCATAAAAATGCGCAACTTTGCCCCAATTTAACAAACTCTGTATCTCTTACCGTTCACGAGATCATATGGTGCCCCTTAAATTTGTAACACCCTGTATACATCAGACTAATTAATTATGAGACCTACAGATTTGCGTGATAAATTACTGCTGTGATATCTAAAAGTTAATACTGGCATTAACTATTTTATTAACAACAATCTTTCTTTTTAACGATAAACCCAATTTATGGCTTTTCTTTTACCTAAAGTGTACTTTGTTCCAGATTTTAATTTCTAAAGGTAGAATAGTTAGCCAAATTTTTAAATGGAGCAACCAAAATCCGGTCGTCCTGGACTAGATTTTGGACGCAAGCATTCTACTGGGTGCATTCGGATTGATTACTATTCCGGCTGCCATTTTTTATTTCTTTATCAAACACTAGCCGACCTGCGCCGACTTCGTTAGGCGTAAATTAAATTTTTCTTTGAATTTTTTGTTTAATTATAATAAAATATAGCCTATAACACTCCTAAATCATAAATATTGTGGCTTTCTGATTGTGGAAATATTTTTATGATCGGTTCCGTGTTTCCGAAGATAAGCCCCTACAAACAAACAAAGTGACAAACTTTACCTCTAACATATAAGTATAGATGACAAACCTTCAGTCATTTTTAGGTGTATATGATAAGCCCTTACGACTCCGGTTTCACCGGAAATGACTGAAACTTTTGTTTCTCAAATGGAACAGCCTGAATTTTGGATTATCCAGTTTATTATTAGTCGGATTACAATACTTTTAAAGCGAATTTTGATTAAAATTTAATTTCTAAATTAAATTTTTATTTTTTATCCAGAGTGCAATGATTATTTTAAAATTACTCCTCATACTTTACTTCATTTTCTTTAAAAAAATAAACACGTCTTATGAAGGTTAATAATCTTTTGATAATGAATGGCGTACGTAGCAATTTATCGTAAGTAGATGCCAGAAAACAGCAAGTAGTTAAAAGTTTAAAAATAAAAACATGAGTTTGTGTCTCTCTAAAATGTTAAAATAATTTTAAGATAAATTTGGTATTTGACCCATTTTTTATTGTTAATACCAAATATAACTAAAAATTATTTTAACATCGTAGGAGATACCTAAACACAAACGTATATTATAATTTTTTAAACTTTTAACGGAACACAAGCAATTGTTTTTACAACATATTCTATTTAATTTCTGTTTTCATGGCAAGTACGATGAATTGCGACGTATGGCATTTAGTATCAAAAAGATCATACCTACATAGTAAATTTTGTTTTTAAAAGATAATTTAGGAAAGTGTCGCAGTGTTTTACATCGTTGAATCTCGCCTATAACACTACATTTAGAAAAGTTATGAAAGTGATGGTCTTATTTTGGTTTTTAAGCTAGGGAAAACTAAAAAACTAAGTTTAGACTCCTCTATTAAAAAAGTTTAAGAAAATAAAATCGATTTCGCATTGCTCTAAAGTAAGTAAAGTGTGTGAAGTGATATTATAATGACCATGGCACTTTAGACGAAAAATAAAAATTGAATTTAAATAAATAAAATTTTACCAAATTTGCTTTAGAGTATTGTAATCCAACTAAAAATTCAAAAACAAAAATTATACATGGTGTTCCATTTAAAAGAGAAAAGTTTCAGTCATTTCCGGTAAAAGCTTATCATATACACCTAAAAATGACTTTTTGTTAAACTAACAACTTGACCATGTCTCGTCGTTATTTATAAAAAATAAAAAAGTAGCAGCCGAAAAGTAATCTTGCGGGCCCTTATATGGTAAAAAAAAGTTATGAGATTTTACCTAAACGTACTAAAATAAATGCCTCTTAAGAGTCACCGAGTTCTTACAAACAGTAAAAATGTAAAATATACAAAATAATTCCGAAGTATAAAATAACCGTAATTTAAATTAAACTAAAAAATACCAATTTTCTTTTCAGTTTCATACGAAATAACATCGATAAACTACGTGTGGAAAAACGAGGAGGACGTACTTAGAAAATCTCCGAGCTTAACGACGCTTAACGCTTATCTTATCAATAATCAGACGCTTATTTGCCCTATACAGTCTAGTTGGAGAGGTAGGGACCTTCTTGGTAATTTCATTTTTATTTTGAGTTTTTAACTAACATTTTTGCACGTTTTTTATTATTTAACACATTTAACTACATTTATACACGTTTAGCCAAATCAAAAGGTTCACTGACAATACGTGACAGGAGACGGTCTAGCGCATGTATAGCACTAACAGGTACATATTAAACAACGAATGAATTCATGTAAACAAGCTGACACATTAGTCCAGCTTTGTTGTTGCCATACAGTGTGTCCAAGATAAGGATCCTAAGCATGGGAGTCTCAGTACCTATTGGAGATACAGCTTAGGTTAAATTAGGAAAAAGTTGTGTTTTTTAAAGCTTATTTACATGCTGTTTAGAAACTTGAAAAATTTTCATGGCCTGCTGAGATATTTGGCAAAAACGAAAATTTGACTATATCGATTTTATTTTTTCTGACTTTATTTGAAGAGATATAAAAAAACTAATAACACTTTTTCATTGGCACTTTTTAGCTACTACATGATGGTATTTTAGATTTTATACCCGACGTTTCGTTTTCAAGAAACCATCATCAACTTTATTTTTTTATATGGCTCGAAAAAAGTACACCCTGTATCTGATCCCATTTTTTATTACAAATTCAACGATGTATCACATGTCATATTTTAATTTTTAGTTAAAAGAAAAATTGCATTTTTTCTATTTTTTTAAGTTATTTTTAAGTAGGCCTTGCAAACAAATGCTTGACGTTAATACCTGTTACCGTATCTGTAACATAATTTAATATCATTATAAAATAGTATTTGTCCTTATTACCCTGCTTGTCGAGTTGTTGTTTTTAGAGCAATTGTTCTTATTGTTACTGTTGTCTCTATTATTGTTTATTGGTGAATAGCTAATATCTTATTGTATTATTACGGTCGAATATGCAGGATGGCCATTATAGCCATGAAGATAAGTTTGACATGCTAACATGCTACATTTTGTGCTGCAAAAAATAAATGAAGGTATCATTTCTGCATTATGAATTATGGTAAATACATGGACCTGATATTTTAGTTCCTAAAATTCCACACCACATATTAAACCCAAAACGTTCTTGATGTTTCGATATTTTCTTAACACGCGGATTTTGTTGAGACCTAGTAATGCGTATTGCGTATAAAGACAACAGTAACAATAAGAACAATTGCTCTAAAAACAACAACTTAACAAACAGGGTAATAACGACAAATACTATTTTATAATGATAATTAATTATGTTGCAGATACGGTAACAGGTATTAACGTCCAAGCATTTGTTTGCAAGGCCTACTTAAAAATAACTTTAACAAAATAGAAAAAATGCAATTTTTCTTTTAACTAAAAATTAAAATGTGACATGTGATACATCATTGAATTTGTAATAAAAAATGGGATCAGATACAGGGTGTACTTTTTTCGAGCCATATAAAAAATAAAGTTGATGATGGTTTCTTGAAAACGAAACGTCGGGTATAAAATCTAAAAATACCATCATGTAGTAGCTAAAAAGTGCCAATGAAAAAGTGTTATTAGTTTTTTTATATCTCTTCAAATAAAGTCAGAAAAAAATAAAATCGATATAGTCAAATTTTCGTTTTTGCCAAATATCTCAGCAGGCCATGAAAATTTTTCAAGTTTCTAAACGGCATGTAAATAAGCTTTAAAAAACACAACTTTTTCCTAATTTAACCTAAACTGTATCTCCAATAGGTACTGAGATTCCCATGCTTAGGATCCTTATCTTGGACACACTGTATAAAGGTTTCTGCTTAATAGTATTACATATATCTAAAAAACAGAAATCACAAATAATTCGTATACCGGGTGTCAACGAATCTATTAGACAAGGCATAACTCCTAGAGTATAAGCCATATCAAAATGAGACTTGGTATAAGTATAGGTAAACGGTAGAAAAAGAAAAGAGTTTTTAACTTTAAAAAATATTACATTCTAATTAAGATTTGTCTCAGAAAATCAAAAATAGTATAGAAACAAAGGTATTGACATAGACTTGCCTTACAAAAAATTCGTCAAGGCTATTTTCAAATTAAAAAATAACCTAGAAATTTTTGACACCTTGTATATTGGCAATTTTTTTAACTTTATAAATGTGAATAACAGTACTAATATATCACTAATTTTTGTTCTCTTTAATTTTGTAATATAGCCATTAAACAGGATATGTCAAAAATTTAAAAGTTATTTTTTAATTTAAATATAGACTTGACTATATTTTTTAGGTTACCCTGTGGCAATTGGCTTTTATTTAAATACTATACAGGGTATTTTCTAACAACGGTACAAAACTCAAGCGGGTGATTTCTTATGCCTTTAAATGAAAAAAATCTTTTAAACATATGTCCGGACTTGCTTTATGTTTGAGATACAGTACGTTTGTTTTTATAAAAAAATCGTAATTTTTAAATTTCTTAAAAATCCTTTAACCAATTCAAAAGAAATTTAGTACATTTAATAAATGTAATAAGGCGCTTAAAAGCTCTACCTACATTAAGATTATTGGGCACAGTAGTGTCTCAGAGGGCACTAAACACAATATTATTAAGAAAAAAGTTACAACATTAATTTTTTGTGAAGTAAGTATATATTTTTTTTTCAATTAAATAAGTAAAATGCAACTTTTAGTCTTTTGTATTTTCTTTGTAACTAGCTTCGTTTTCGAGAAGTAAAATTGAAACCACTTTAAGTCATTCTAAATATTATTCATAAGCAACATAAAATAAAATCAAAATTAAAAAATTAATAACACTGACTTTAGTAAATAACGTAAATGGCAATTTCTAATAAAAAAAACGCTACTACTTACTTATTATTAAATATATTATTAAAAGTATTAGATTTTAAATAAACCGTGCTTTTAACATTAAAACATTTTTTGCTTGCTTTATCCCACTACTTACGATACTTAAATATTTAAATGGGTTTTGCTTTTGGGAAAAGTATTTGGTATTGCTGGTTATTATTAAAATATATTTGATTGTTAAAACAGGTCGTTGCTAAGGAAAGTTTTCGATTTACAACACTAAAATTAGTACAAAAAATATTCTTCAATAATTTCATATTAAAAACAAAAATAGATAATTTAATTAAATCGATCGATAGGTAAATTAATAATACATAGTAGCTTTTATTAATATGCGATGTTATTTAAATAATTGTTTGTGCAGTTCAATGTAATAGCTATTCAGGTAAATTGTAAAATTTGTTTTAAGGGCTTAGGTGTAGTCAGAATTTAAATAATAAAGAATTAATATATAATAATTAATACATATTTTTTTTACCTTTTCAAAGTATATAATATCTAAGATATATTATTTAAAAGTTTAATGTAAATTGACAAATACTTTTTCAGTTAGAGTAGAATATACAGAAGGGTCCAGATTTTAGAAAAGAGGTCCTCACTGTAAAAGAAAATTTTAATTTAGGTAACTTTCGGTAAAGGTAAAGAGATACCAGTATTTGCGTACAATAATACACCATTTTTTTTCAGTAAATTGTTTACTTTTAACCATTTGGAAGTAACTAGAACACTTAAAACTGTAGAAAGAATCACAAAATTTAATAAGTGTAAAAAGTCCCATTTTTCTTTTATTTGCTAACAACTTAATATATTTTTATGGTTTACAGTATTTTTAAATAAATCACAAATATTTTTGTAAACTGTTTTTTTTTTAACTTTCAAACAATCTGCTTACACAAATTTTAATGAGTGCGCAAAAAAACGTTCTGTATATTTTCTGGGTTAAAAGCTAAGCAAAATGAGTCTAAGGTTAAAACGTTAAGCCAAAAATTCATTTATCATTACTTTTTGTATTCATTTGGAATTTTTAGGTTGTATAAGGGGTAGTTAATTTTTGACAAATTATCTTTTGAGACGTGTTCTTTTAAAAGCCCAGGAAAAACGGAGCAAGAAAATAATAAATAACAAATATCTTTTGACACAAAAAGAAAAATGCCTAGTTTTTGCAGAAACATTATGATTTACTAAAATAAAAATTTTAAACTACTCTCTCAAAAATGCAAAAAAAACGGCTACGAGAAATTTATAAGGCTAAACTATAGGAGGATATTTTTTTACGCTAAAGACTTATACAAAATATCATTATTGTTAGCCAATTTTGCGTTTTCTAAAATATTAATAACATTAAAAATATTTGGTATTTTAGTAATAATAAAGAAAATTAATAATTATTTAGTTATTCTTTTACAAGGGTCTTTGTCTGGTTGTCCTTCATCATTGTCATGTTGAATTTGTACCTATTGTAGTATATACTGGGTTAGTAAGAAATACTGCAACTCCTTAAACTGCATGAACAAAATTTGTTATCTGATAGTTAAAATTTATAACAGTTAATTAGCACGGTTGCTAAATTTTTTAGTAGACACGTATCTTTTTCGTTTTTTAAATGATATGCCCCATGATGTGATAAGCGATAAGGAAAAAATCTGTAGGAGTTTTTAAATTAAAATATATTTTTAATTTTTTTCATTTTTCAAAATAGTATTTTCGCGATTTTCAAGCACCCTGTATATCATAGGGCAATGTTTATTATATCTGTTAGCATTTCAGATAAAGCAAATATTTAAAAAAAAACATTTTAAAATAATCACAATAAAAAATGTTACCGGTATAGTTGTTAAGTCCATCCGTGTACAGGATATTTCATTTAAGAGGAAAACTGGCATATTTTTTTCCTTTCCCCATATTTTTAAATAAATTCAATAGCCAATCGATGTATTTTAGCTGGGAAAATTTAAAAATCGTATTAAAAAACAATTGCCCAAAATACAAAAGAATTACGCCATCAATGTGGCATTTTTAAATGAAACACCATATTTATATTTAAATTTTTAAATTCTTTGCTCAATTCTAAGTATCTTTTATTAAAGGTACTATATGTCTGTCTTTAATTGTTTTTGGGTTATAGACCAGCTTAAGAGTCATATTTTCGGCCAATAATATTTAAATAAAAAGTATAAATACAAAATAATGGTAATACAAGTGATTACCTCATACTTCAAAGTCATTAAAACTTTTACATATTGATGAATTTTATAACAACTTTTTAAAAAGAAATAATTGTTAGATGAAAAACTACAGATAGTAATGCTAAATTAAAAGTATGGTTAAAATGCCAGTAAAGAAAAAAAGATATATTAATAATTTTTAAAGAATAAAAAAATACTTTGAAGTATCAGGTTAATCACCTGCATAACCGCAATTACATATTAAGATATTTAATTAAATTAGCCAAAAATGTGACCTTTCTACAAGCGTCAATAATTTAAAAACAGTAAAAAAGATAAAGGCAACAGTACTCTTTACAAAAAACTCTTAAACTTGACCATAGAATTTAAAAATATAATAATAAATATGAGTGTTCCATTAAAAAATACAACTTTTTATGGAGTAAGTCTTTTTGTTTTCATGCAAATTATTTTCTTAATCTGAAACCCACAAGCTATCCCAAAGTATTCTTTGCAAGCTTTAATCACAAATAAGAGCACTTTAAATTAAAGAAGCAAAAAGGAATTAGTCTTGTCACTCTAAAAACGTTAAGATATTTATCTTTAATGATTCTATTTACCGCCA
>JACEGR010004623.1:0-84827 GCA_014170235.1 Listronotus bonariensis | reverse complement strand
TGGTCTTCATTGCTTTTAGGTCTTCTTTCAGGGATTCTTGGCTCGCTCTTCATTTCTTCCATCATTTTTCTAATTAGCGTACTTATCTCCTCCATACTTGCTGTGTATTGTCTTGTCTCAACTGGCATTCACTCTTCTTACCACTTGGGCTTCCTTGAGTAACCTCGTTCCGCTTCCGACACCAAATGTTCCGAAACACCTCGTATAAAAACACGTGCCTTCGTTTTTATACCTTTATTAACAATCCAACGTAACTATGGTTACAACGACAAAATCTTTACTTGTCAATGTCTCGAAGTTTACACCACAAAAGTCGAATCTATACTAACTGATCGGAGGTTTCCCGTCGCCCTTTTATAGTATGGTGGAAGAGTAAAGAATGATCTAGAATCTTCGAGAAATATCGTGAAAATTCCATAGTACAGGATGGCATAAAGTTCTTAATGGATAATTCGAGGCGTTTTCGGAAACCTTCGAAAGTGATGAAAGAACTTGGAAAAATTAAGGTAAATTATTTAAATAAATTAACAAACTAAATTAAATGATCCTAACTCTCTAAAATTCTATAACCTAAACACATTTTTGAAAGTCTGGCACACTTAAATTGTTAATTCTTTAGTTTTAGTTATATGTTGTTCTATGAAACGATCAGATTTTTTCTTGCCGCTAAAATACTCCTGGCCTTTCTTTTCCAAAAAGATGTACATTTTTTTAAACTTATGAAGACTTTGACCAAATGTTCGTAGGTGTCAAACATGTCTCCTAGTTTAATTTTTGTTTTTTGATCATTAAAAAATATATTAAAGCATAAAACAAATCATTATTAAGGTTAGGTACACTTTAACTATTATTTAGCGGTTTTTATAAATTTTTATAAGCAAAACCGCTGGAGGGCGGCATCTACCGATGAAATTAGTAAAAGCCGCCGGTAATAACAAATTAATTTAGATTTTCGGTGCCTTGTGCCAGTGCGTTTTATTATTTATATTTTTTTGTCATGGCAGGTAGCGAAAAAACACATAATAATGTCTGGGAAATCTAAGTCTGACAACAAAAAACTTTTATATTTTCTATAATGTTTAGTTATTTTCTTTTCTGTAATGTAAATTGTATTTATTCGATTTTAGATACGTGATTTATATAGCTTTTTTAAATGAGTGATTTATAATAATATAGATAAGGTACAGATAAAGAAAATTGATTAGAAAAAAATGTTGCGAATTTATGACTAGTTTTAACAAAAGGATTAAAAAGTTTAATCTGATCCAAAACATAAATTTAAATTTATACATTCTTATTTAGTATTAGTGACAACTTGGTACTAATTAATACTTAACGACTAAATGTAAAGTGACACAGCCATTATGTCTTCCCAGTCATAATACAATACGAATACTAATTACACATCATATAAATAAAATTTAAATTTAGAGACCTCGATAGTTCCATATAAGAAATAGGAATCTTAAGATTCATAGAAAAGCGGGTCAAATGAACAATCAACTATTACCTAAGGGATATTTTTCTAATTCTTCTGTCTTACAGCTGCTAACAAGCTTGTCTAACAGCTGACGTCATTAAAATGTGAATCGAAAAATAAAAACGCTTACCGCCAACGACAAATGACATTAAAAAAATAATAAAATAAGCTAAAAACTCCCGTTTTATCACAAAAATGCATAATACAAACTTTCAATTGCAATTGAATTAATTCTTCACGTGGTTTTCCACACATATTTTTATTGTTATTAGTATACATTTAGTCAATTTTGTTTGACTTTTAACCTCAAATTCGGCTAGATTTCCCCCTCTTTGTTTTTTCAACCTGTTAGACAGTGGTTAGACATCTCCCGATGCCGCTAACAACCGCTGTGAGCTGCTGTAAGAGTGACGTCATTGATTTATCAAAAAATGAAAGTGCTTACAGCTGCTGTAAGCAGCTAACAAAGAAAATATCCCTCTAAGTAGTGTCAACGATGCAACCTTTCATTCTAAAAAGCAAGCAGTACATTTTGCAACCGTTTTCTAGATTTCGATTATGTACTACACTTATGTATACAGCGCATTTCAATTTAATCTAGCCACCCCGTATAATTCTGTTATTAGTACCCCTATAGAAAAACCTTAAAACACGCCAATGTGAAAACTTTTAATGGGACACATGTTTGTGTCAAAATTTGCTTGTTCAGGGTTACAAATACTAAAACCGTTGGGCGTTGCGTATCCAGAGTAAATATTGTGTTAGAAATTTCAAGTGCTCAGCGATTTTATTATTTTTCTGATTAATACCATAGATTAATGAGAAGGTTGGTGAAATCTGGTAGCTATGACTTACCGAATTATTTTTTAGCTTTTAGTACAGTTATTTTTTTTACATAATTTATTTTTAAGTTTTTATTTTTGTTGTTAGTTGATACTTCTCATTCTATTAAGTTTATTTAATATCCCACTATAACCAATTAGAACTAACCAACGATTTTATATTAAGGTAGTTGTGGATAATATGTAATTTGCCATTTTGTGGCGGCGGCCATTTTGGATTTAGTTTTTAGTGAGCTCTATTCTACCAGTCAGCCATTTTATTTGATACCCATTTGAAGGTTGTAGTGAAGTAAGATATAATCCTCCATTTTGTATCGGCGGCCATCTTGGATTTACCATTATAAAGAATGTATTATATTGTATTGTCATCAAGATTAAGAGTGCGTCTCAAATTTCAGATCGATCAGTCGTCAGGAAGGGGTCAAATTCCAACTATTAAATTTCACCCAAATAACAAATAAATAAACAGGTCAAGCTAAGTAATCCCGTTTAATAAAAAGTTATAGAGGTAAGCCATCGGCAAGATAACCTAAGTTTTATGGCGAATTTTCTCGAAAAGTACTGAACCGATTTCGAAAAACTAAAGGACATACCAATGCTGATTAAATAAAGCATGCCTTTTGTTGCAGGCAAATAAATATTTGGATTTTGAAGGCAAAGGCAAAATTAACATTGGTATTTAACTAACATTCGAGCAATTTTTTGATCTGTTTTATTATAAAAATGTCATAACAATTATTTTATGTTTTTATATAATTTAAAGGAAATTGTCTTTTCCTAACATTTATTGATACAAATCATGCAAATAAAAATTAAGTCAAACAAAATGTTTATTATGTATTTTGAGAGAATAAAAATAAAATGATGGTAAAATTAATGATTAATTTCGACGATTTCGACCGAAGGTGATAAGTTCAAATATCGCTTAGCCGAAATACAAGATTTGACAATTTGACAGATAAGGCAACCTTGCTTTTGTTTGGCCGCTTTGTTCAATTGTTTTCTACGTGGTTTCGCTTTTTAGTTTTCTTTTAAAGAAAAGAGTTTTTAGTAGACATAATTAAGTGTATTCATTACCTAATTAGTGTGTGTTGTGTAATTAATTAGTGATGGCTAGTCAAGAAGGCGGGTTATTCAAGTAGACTGTTAGGAGCTGTAATCATTTTGTAGTTACCTAAAAAAATTATATGAAATCAGGGAGTTACTTTATTAAAAGTTTTAAAGAAGTGTTAATAAAAAAATTATATATATTTAATAGTTTTTTTTTTACATTTAACTCCTTTAAAATATTTCTCCCTATGTTTTGGATCTGAAAATTGAGTGTAAGTGTCCCTTAAATACTTACTATTTTAAAGTATTTTCTTTTAAATTACTATCTTTTTTTTTAAATTTTTATTACATACTCTTTATTATTATTTTTTTTTGGTTTATTGTTACGGTATACAAAATTTATATTATGTAATTTTTAATTGATGAAGTTTTTCCTGCCTTTTTTCTCATTTTTTTCGAATACAAAATTCTAAATATGTTATGAACTTTTGGGACATTCCACTTATAAAACTTGCAATACTTATTTAATGATAAAATACCATTATCCTTAACGCATTTTTGCCAATAACTTATTAATGATGGATGCCATCATCCTATATATTTAATAGTTTTTGACATACCGATAGATGGCGTAATGGACAATAAATTACTACGTATCTGCAATATCTTTGCTTTTTATCGCCTAAACCGTACCCATTAGCCAAAAATAATTCGAAAGCGGTCTGCGGTAGGTGATCTCACTTAGCTTTGAAAGAAATATCTTCGGCTAGTGTAAAAATCTCCATCTCAAGTTGGACAGTGTTCGAGAGATGCTACTTTGCATTGCAAGGAAATTGCATGCAGTAAGGAGTTTTTCCCATTTTAATATTCAAATAAAATGTTGCATCATTTTAGCTTTAAAAAAAAAAGTATATGGGACAATTTTCGTCAATAAGACGTCAGCTTGCTGCTTGGGAGTATCTGCATTTGCCCACTTTTGTGTCTTTTTGTTATCTTTTTGCCAATAGCAGTAATGATGGATGCCATCATCCTAAATGTATTTTTATCATAACTTATTAATGACGGATGCCATCACATTATCTGCAACACGTGGCCTAATAACGGCCAATTGCCCACTTTCGCGTCTTTTTGATACCTTTTGCCAATGCCATTAAAGAGTGTTGGCAATACCAGTAAATTAAATGTACAACGCCGGCAAAAAATGTTATATGGGTTTATGATGACGTATTACTTGGGCATCTTTGCATTTAAACTTTTTGACGTGGAAGTTTGTGTAGAAATATCCGTCAACCAGAAAATTGTAACAAAGAAAAGTGTCCCCCAAAAAATAAAATCTGGTGGGATTTAGGATTTTCTCGAAGGGTACAATTAATGGAATTATAAGGGTATCTCGTTTTAATTGGAGTACACTGTATAGGCTTTCAAGAAACTAACGTTTTTTTCTTAAATGAAACACCCTCTATATTTAAAATAATAATAATATTTAATAATTTACGATACATTTCGAAAATATTTTGTGCAGGGTGCAATGCATCCCATTCTCCATGCAACAGTTTTCAAAAAATAATAATGTGCAAAGATTAAAAAATTTATATTGTTTTAAATATTGGTATGCTGGTATATTTAATGGTATATCAGTATGCTATACCTAACTGCGCGTAGTTTTAAAATACTTATTTTGAAAATTCCTGCTCGGTTTGCGTTTTACCATTTACAAAATGTTTTTATGATTATGATCAGAGGCGCATTTACATATTTGCCGCCCGTAGGCTATTTTATTTTCGCCGCCAATAATTTTGTCTTCACTTTCATTTCTTTCAATTCTATATACTAAATAAAATTCGAAATCCACCAAATTATAAAATTATTTAAGCACCAATTTTGCCGCCCCCTAAACAACGTCTGCCGGCCCCCTAAAAACGCCGCCATAGGCTTCAGCCTACTCAGCCTTTTGGTAAATACGCCACTGATTATGATGTACTGTAAAATCAATTTTTTTTAAATTAAACAGGGCGTTTTATTAAAAAACTTTTCTTAACCATGACTAAACGAAACCCTCTGTATATCTATAGTCTTCCAGAAACGCCAGAAGTATTTTGCAAATTTTTTTAAAACTTCTTTTCTAGGGCGTATAGGTCATGAGATATTTGACCATTACGTTGTTTTCTTAATTTCGGTTATTATTATTGGTCTTATAAATTCTAGAAACCTATTACCACCGCTAAATGATACCTACTTGGTTACCTAAAAGGCAACTGAGAAACAGTGGTGTCCCGTACATTATTCAAATAAAAAAAAGCCCTGTATGATACATAATTGAACAGAGAATTTTATAGAAAATACAAATATGGTAAAAAATAAGGCACTTGTATGTAAATAAGAAAGTTGATGGTACGGTTTAACTGAAAGTAATTTTGTGTGATAATGTCAAAAAATGGCAATTTATGCCATACTAATACTGTAAAATTTTTATTAATCTTTCTTAAAACTCAATTTTCAAATTCAAAAAATTAAAAATTCCTTGGTATGATTTTGCAATATTTTGCCATGTGAATAAAAAGAAGCAAATGCTTTTGCTTATAAGGTATGGAGGGAGTTTCTTCAAACGTATAAATAAGGTTGAGCATTTGCTTCTTTTTATTATAATGGCTTATTAAACCGTTGATTATATAAACATTTTTAAGAAACCTGTATTTAGCAACCCTAAACTTTGTCCTTAAATAAACAATATACAGATCTATTTGTCATAATAAACAATTATAATGAATAAGATAAAAATTCCTAAATTAAATGACGCATATATATTTGCTTTAATCCAAATTTTATGTATTTACCTTGTACGTTCTTACCTCCGTCCATGAGTACAAAGCAGTAGGAGTAGATGTAGGAAAATATATGAGAGTAAATTTTACCACCAACCCAGTCTGCAGACCACCTGTTCTTTTAGCCGCTAGATTTTTGTATCGAATTTCATCAGGGTTGCCTGGCTTAAGGAAATTGTAATTTATTTTATGAGATTCACAAACTAATAGTTTAATTTATGATTTTTGTTATTTATGGTATTATCTAACTACAATTTTTTTTAAATGTAATTGATACACCGAGCTAATAATTATTATAGTATGTTATTTTACAAGCTAAAATATCGTATAATACAGGGTGTCTATAAATAAAGTGAAGTTTTCTATAAATCATGTATTGTTGTTTATTTAATGCAGCTTTTACATTTCTAATGATATTTTATATACAAATCGTCTATTGTTCTCTGGATAAAGTGTTGGTCGTAGCCAAGATTTTGTCCAAGGGGGTCAGGCAGAGGAAAACTAATAATATACCGGGTGTTTTTCAAAGGTGGTTCCTCGTAATAATGTTCTTGCCTTTTAAGATAAAAATAAAATTAGGTATATCGACGTTTGAAAATGACGGCAGTTTTTAAATTTTAAATGACACCACCGATATATTTATAATTAACTAGCTATGATTCCCGGCTTCGCTCGAGAGTTGATATGAGTTGTTCTGAATGAAGTTCAAATACTCGACAACAGATGGCGCCACTACACTTAATTTCCAAGTTGAAGGGTTGGGAGAGTCCTTATGTCTTTAAAAATACGCCCTTTAGGGTAAAACGGGAATTTTCTTGTTCGAGGGGGATAAAGGGCTATCACACTATATAAGTCCCTTTATCGTATCGGGACTCCTTTTCAAGTTTTATCGGCACGCACATTTTATCAACTTGGTTTTATTATATATAATGATAATGATAATGATTAAATATGACATTATGAATATAATGACACCTTACATTTCATATTTTAATAATTCTGCTTTTAAAAAATTAATTTTTTAAATTTAGATTGCCATGATTAAGCTTGAACGATTAATTTTAGGTCAAGTAGCCATGAAAAAAGATAATTAATTATATTGATTCATGACATTATTGGTTTATTAAGTGGTTTCTAGAAAAAGTCCAACTTTAAAAATCACCCAAATGGTATTAAAATGTTTAAAATTAAGTGTTCTTTTAAGCCACCCTCGTTATACATACTTATTATACAGGGTATTTCCTAATTGTCCGGAAAAAATTAAAGGCAAGCTAATTCTATAAAAAAAAATGGTTGTATAAACAAAGGTCTCCAAGACACAGGTAGGCAAACTAAAAAAAAAAAACTTAAATTTTTTATTAATATGTTAAACATTTTTTATCCGATTTTAATACGCTTTGACAGTGATATTTATAGCCGTAAGGTGTAATGTAGTATACATCTAAACCAGAGTTGGGTCGTATTCGAATACTCAGTATTTAGAATACATTTTGCCGGTATTCGAATAATATTCGAATACATTTGTGTGTTTGTCTGGTATTCGGTATTCGGCAGAATACTTTTGTGGTTAGTATTTGGGATTCTGTATTCGAATGCTTTTGAAGTATTCGACGAATACTTTTTTTCTGAGTATTCGAATATAGGAAAAAATGAAGTGAGGAGCTTTTTTTTGCTCTTCAAATTTTTAATCATAGTTATTTTTTTCCAGTATTTCAATACCGATTCCTGGTGTTCGTGAATACCGAGATACCGAGTATTCGTATCCGTATTCGAATACCGATTTTCAGTATTCGACCCAACCCTGACCTAAACAACTATTTATGACAAAAAATGTAAGCCGTTGGCTCTTTTGCAATTTTTATATTTTGTCAAAAAATACAGTTTTATTATTGCTTTTAATTTTTTTGTATCCTGTCTAGTTTTGAAGAAAAAATATATCTGCTAAATTGCGTATCCTTGAAACACTCACTAAGCAATGTGATTTTAAAACTTGTTCTTATGTTCCTTGGATGGTTCAGGTTTTTTTTTCAGAAACTAAGAAAGAAAGGAATAAAAAAAGAGGCAAATGAGCTTTATTTTTAGAAGGATAATTTTAAAAATATATAGATTGAAAATACAAGAAACCCACTGGCATACATTTTTTGTTCCGCTCGGGACGCCACTGAACTTAATAAATTTATTCGAGAACCTAAACTTCTTTTTTGTGAAAGGAAAGATGTCATAAACAAAGCCGTCATAGCCTTCTTAGTTTCTGAGCTACAGGGTGATTTTGCATTTTCAAGTATCCCTAGGTATCTCAGTTGGCTAATAAGGTGTCAAAAAGGTAAAAACTGATTCTTATAAAAAAAATTTGTAGAATGCAGTGGCATACTCAGATTTTTCCAAATATTAACTAATGCTTAATTTTTTTAATGAAGCACCCTCTATGTTTGTCTTTCCACGAACTGACAATTTTTTTCTTTTGAAGTGGCACGATGTGTATACCATTTTGGATTATTTCAGAGCCGTACGCAGGGGGGCAATGAGGTAATTGTCCACCTCCGAAGACAAAAAAAAATTTTTGATGTGTTGTTCTGTGGATATGGCGTTTGTGAAAAGCCTTTTTTGGGGTTGCCCCCTTTTCAAGTCATGTTTAGCGTACGGTCCTGGATTATGCGAAAATTCGATGTTTGTACAGAGAATTGAGCCAAATTACCTGCACTTTTTGCCACTTTATCTAAATGTACACCTAGAAAAAGCTTGATTTGGGTCAAAACGATTAATGGCGTTTAAAAAATAATGATAAATTAGCTAAATGTAATATCTTTATAGATTTTTTTGTTAGGTCTGAGTAAATATTTAAATACACTTGCGGATAGGGATTTGAATTTCGAATATCGCATAATTGTTTTTTTTTTGTAACCTTGCCACAGGTTTTGTTTGCAATTCTATATTTGAAATTTAAATTGCAAAACATTTTGTTTTGGCGTTCAAAATGAAAATAAGTTTAAAAAAAAATTGTATTTTTTGAATCCACAATATTACTGCATATTTAGTTTAGACTAAGTACTAGTTTGCGTCAAAGAGAATAGACAAGGATAGAGGATCAATCGCCGTTTCGAAAAGTGGCACAATTTGAAGAAAGGGTCTGCGGGATGGCAGGGCATGCGCATACGCACTCCCAATGTCCCCATTTATTGAGTAAATATACATAAAACATTAATAAAAAGTGTAAAATGTGGTTTAAATTGAAATTTATTAATATTTTAATGACTAAATGTTGGTAATTTAGTGCTAATGGTGTATTAAAATCTATTTGGTAGAAGACTATTTTTTTCTTAGATTGGAATAGGTTAATGTGGAAAAATGTATAGGTATAAATTTTAGGGAAATGAGAACTGAAAATAAAAATCTAAATAGAATTATTTCTTGAAAACTAAACTTTTATTGCGAGATTACTTATTTAGCATAAAAAATGGTACTAAATGTAAAAGAAGTGTATAATTTTAAGAAATATATGAAAATAGCATGCTCAAACTTACCAAGCAAATAAATTTTAGATTTATGTTGATCCTATTTAGTTGAAAGGTATTATAGTCTATAAGTTAATATTACCTACTTATACCACCGTCCAGTGATATTCTTGGACGGTGCTTATACTAAGAAAAGCGTAGTAGGATTTCAGTTTCCATAGGCCACTGTGCTTGGTCCATTTTATTCGATATCTACATACTTGTTTTTTTAGGTATAAGGAAGCAGATAAGATTGTAGGTTTTAATTAACAATGAAAATTTAAGTTTCCACATTACTGGATACTTATTTTGAAATAAAATACTTTTGTAAAAGAAGCTCAAAAATGCTCGTTATTGCAGAAAAAAATCCTAATCCTAAACATCTTTTTTCCACAAATTTTCAATATTGACAAAAATAAGTGTACTTTTCTCTTAACATAAATTTATATTTTTTAAGATATTTCATATACCTACCACTGAAAACAATTAATATCGAATGGTTAAATTTTTTCGTAAAATTAATAAAAAGTTTGCCTTATGGTACGAACTTAAGTAGACACACTCTATATCTTGGTTTGTACCTTACCTGGGTCAGTTATTAAGTTTTTTAAGTGTTTAGGCTTTAGGCCTTTTTATTTTTCGCTTTAGTATAATTTTTATCACTATTAATACTTTTTAAACTGATCATTTGTCTGACTTTTACAGTTCAAGCAATTTTTTAAATAGAGAGTGACGCACACAGTAATCCTCTATTGGTTCATTGTGCTTTTACCTCTAGCAAGATATTCATTAAATATATTTTACGGATGTATATAAAATATTAATGTATATAATGTTTTGTTACATAAATAAATCCTAGATAAAGTGTTAATTTGTTTTTATTAAAAAAAAACAACGTAAATAATTTAAAAAATAATTTATTAAAAAACCCATAAATTTCCACAAATTTTGTTTCAATAATTTATATCTGTAACACAGGTCACACGTAAAATCAAACCGAATAAAACACAAAACAAATATACAGCCACAACAATCACAAAACATCAGCCATATTGAACATGTGAAAGTCAAGAGTTTTGACATTTATAACAGCCAATAGCAAGCCGGAAAAACAACATCCCATGCGCATGACGAGTAATCCCGCTGTGTTAAGTTAACCATCAAACCGGTGAAAGTTCGCAAGATATTTGGCTGATAGTATTGATTCAGACACAAAAATGTTACGTAAAAAGTGCGTACTGAAACAAAAAATTCTAAATAAATCCATACTTTTAACCAAGCACGTCCTTTTTCCCAACGTTAAGCAAGAATAAAATAAAACTTTGACGAGCTCTTTTGGTCGCTGAACACAATCACCAGTCGCAGGTGTGTGCCATTTCTTAATTGGTGGGGGTAAATCAACTGTTTCTCTCCCTTGTCCATGCTCTTTGGTTTGCGTTTAGAAATTAAAAATAGTAATTATGTAACACTCTATGCATATGTTGCATACCATATTTATTTTAGGACTTTTTTAAGAACGCATTATTAATCTTTTTTTTTTATTAGGTTTATATAAATGATTACATGATAACATCCATACTACACGGATTAGATTTGTATAATATTAATAATAAAATTTTACACTCTATAATGAGTACCTACCATGAGTACCTTTCCAATTTAATTTTGGATGGATAATTTTATTTTTTGTTTGTTTTCGTTTTATTTATTTTTTACCATTGTATCCAACTTAAAAACTAGTCAGAAAATGACTGGCCAGCCATAGTTTACAGATCTGTCATCCAGGCTTTTGGGAACCGGTCCTAATGTACATTTGTTTTCTTTTTTCAGATGGAGCTAGACGCTTACGACACATCATTTGACTATGGGGTTGACGATCAAAATTTTTACGACAGTCCGCCGATTAAAAAAGATAATTTAAGGAGGGTCACATTCAACGCCCAGATTTACTCCAAGGTAAAATTTACCAAAAGTCCAAGAATTGTAGTAAAATAAATAATCTTATCTACTATTTTATAACAATCTGTTACTGTGGTTTGAGAACTAAAATACTCGGTAACACATTATTTTTTACTAGAACACTTTATACTTTTTGAACCCAACGCCATTACCTAGTATATTAGACAAGTAACTGTGGTTATCTCACACTCAAAATAATTAATTAATGAAAATATTTCTTTAAAAATAATATATAAATTTAAATAGTGAGAATTTACTTAAGGAAAATTAATTTTAATTTATTTTTCATGGTATTTAATTATGTAATACCAAGAATATTTATATTAGTTTTTTTATTTGCCAAAATAACATTTTCGTAATTTTAAATCTTTCTGTATATTATAAGGCTATTCCTATTAACTTTTTATTCTAAAGGCAAATTCTTCCAGTGCATTTTAAGAAATTATTTTAAAAGATTTGCCTAATTTGACTACAATTTTTCCTAAGAACCAAAACCGATAAGATTTTTTAATTTGGATTACGTTTTTATACTTTTTAATTAAGAAGTTGAAAAAAATTGTTTTAAAGTATTTTATTTCCAAATTAATATTTTAAAATTTTGTGCCAATCTCTATATGATATGGCGATCCTTATTACCGTTTCTCGATATACACTACTCAAAAGAATTATCGCATATGCTCGATTAATTTTGAATCGCCCTGTATGATTGCTGTTGAAAGGGAGTAGTCAAATTTGTGATTATAAAATATCAGAAATGGGTAAGGGTATAAATTATTAACAAATGAGATTTCTCCCTTTTAACAGCACATTATATAGGGCGATTAAAAATTATTCATTTTGTCAATTTTTTTTTATCACCCCGTAGGATGTATTGCTAACAGTAAAAAACAACGGTTAATATAAAGTTATAGCTTCACGTTTTCTTAACATTTTCTTTTTTTAATTGTCTTAATAACATAATTATTTAGAGATTTGGCCATTTAAATGAAAGCATTTTTGTATTAAAGCTTATGAAAGATATCGAGCATATGCGATAATTTTTTGAGTAGTGTAGTTAAGTCCATAAGACGACAATAATATTGTCGTCTTATGGACTTATATTATATGTATTTTATATTTACCTATTATGCCTAAATTAATTTGTTTTAATTTTTAGCGTTTAATTTTAAAGTTTAGAACACCTTGCCTTTTTTTACTAGTTTTATTCTCACACTTATCTTTTCAATCTTTACTTTTCGTTTCCTATAAAAGGTATGCTGCTAATAATAACCTTATAACGGTTTAGAATAACACCCTCATGTTTTCTATACAGATCTACTTAAATTACATGGGATTTCTATTAAAACTCCTCTGGCAATCAGGTTGTTCATAAAATAACACCACCAGAATTTATACAATAAGGTTTAAAAAAGTGTACGACATAATGTAGACTATAATAATTGATTTTTTAAAGTCTTATTCAGATTATTTTTGATGGCCTGTCTTTAAGGCTCCAACAAAAATTAGGAAATATGCAAGATAATAATTAGATAGGTCCACAAAATAAAAAGTGTTTTGTGCTGGATGCCAGACAAATATTTGTTTACGTATTTTTCGAGCTAAACACAAATCTAATGTAGAAAGAAATAGTACGGTTTTAATGGTATTGGCTTGTATGGTTGGTTACCCTGAGCCTGTATTTAAAAACAAAGTGGCATTGAGTAGAGTATTAAAGGGCCTTTTAAACGAGGTGCTACATTACCCCCTTTTCCATTTATAAAAATAAAAATGCTATTGCCCTCTTGGCACCAGCAATTCGGAAAAAAACGGAAGCAAATCTTTGTCCGATACCCACCACACTCCGGCACACTTTTTATTTTAGGGACCTCTGTTACTTGATATAAAAAAAAGAAAAATAAAGAACATTAAACTATGCCCCAAAACGAAAGCTATTATGTTTGTAATTATTGAAGATAATTTGGTAAGTACTTTGTCTAAGATCCAAATTATTAAAAGCGCTCATTATCCATCTGCTTACCGAATAAAAGCTAGTTTTTATTAAATATAAGGTGTTTATACCAAATTATTACAAATGGACTGTTTTAAAATTTTTGGTCAACGGTACTTATAATTAACTAAAAGAAAATTATTTAAATATGGATATAAAATTTATAAGAGTTTTTTTTTAGATTTAGGTGAGTTAAATTATTATTAAAATGGTTAAAATGTCATATATTTTTATGAAAGTCCATTTCTCGAAAAGCTACATAAAATTTTAAAAATATTTATTGTGTCGTTTCGGCATATGGGTTCTGCCTTTTTCAAACATTAAAACCATAACAAAAATGCAGATGTTATATAAATTTAAAACTTAACATCTATCTAATGGATTTAATAAACAAACTTTTTAAAAATAGATTAAACAAATATTACAACTTGGAAAACTTTAGCAAAAAACCTAAAAATAAGCCTCAAAGGTACATTTCCTTGCCATAATATGTTACTGGATTATCTTAACAGTTTCAGCGAAAGTATACAATTTACAAGTCTGCCACAAAACACATAACCTTTTGGCATATTTTTTAAAATTAAAATCTAGAACACCTAAAGAAAAACAAGCAACATTGTTTATGAAATCCCATGTGGAAACTGCGAGGCTACATTATATCGGACAAACAAGTCAATACTTAGAAAATAGACTAAAAGGTCATAAATACGACAAAAGAACGCATAACGCTTTAACTAACCACGAAAAACAAATAATCACCGTTTTGATTTTAGAACCACTAAAATTTTAAAATCTGAAATTAATTTTAAAAAACGGGAGTTTTTCGAAATGATAGCAATACAAAAATCAATAAATGATAGAAGAGATATTAACAACCTTAATAACATGTATCTACATTCCACTTCTTTAATTCCCAGGATTTAGTTTTTATTATTAGTCTGCAAATGACGTATTGTGGCCATAATGTAAAAATAAAATGAATATACTATTATATCTACTTTTTCCATACTCCTATATTATAAAGTAGCAGTAGGACATTTTTATCATTTAAATTAAAACGAAAAAATTATTACAATTACTTGGTAGAAAAACATTATTCCTGTTTTTCAAAACTTACCTGATATTTGCGAGAATTATTCTGGCAACAATGCGGAACAGATATTATAAATGCAGCTATTTTAGGGATATTTAGGAGCTTCTGTACTTTAAGGGTTGCCAATCATACTTTGTAATAACGTATCTTACTTTATTTTTGATAATTATACTTTATACTTTTGCATACAAATATGGATGGTGGAGGGTAGGATAACCATCTGAATTTTTAAAAAGTATCCGTCGAAAGGAGCAACTTAAGGTGGCGCTACAGTAGCCAGAGATTTTTTAACCAATGAGCATGAATTATTAGACAGATAGATACAGAAATACCAAAATCCCTCCACTGGCTACTGTGGCGCCATCCCAATTTGCTACATTCCGATGGCCACTTTTTCAAGTTGTCTGCCATAAAAGATGGTTATCCTCCCCTCCACCATCCATACATACAAATAAAGTATGTAAAAATACTTTATTTTCAACCTTTACTTATACTTTTATACTTTGAATGGTTAAATTTTTGGTTAAGTTAGGTACATACCTACTTATTATCTAACGGTACTTTAAAGTTAAAGCAGATTATAAAAACGATTTATTATTACTGAACGTAATGTTAGATGTCATGTCAGTTGTAAATGTGACAGTGACAGATGACGTATGTCATAGATGTCACTATCGATGTAATTGAAAATTGTCCGTTTGTTTATAATTAAAGAATTTACTATTAAAATAAATATTATTGCTTAAAATGACTAGTGATTCTGAGAGTGATACACTAGTGACTCCTAAAAAGGCTAAAATTACCAGTCCTACAAAAATATAAACCTGAGTGGGAAAAACAATACGACTGGCTAACAAGTGATCTTCAAAATAAAAAACGAGCTTTTAAATATTTAAAAATAGCAAGTGATAAAATCACACAAAAAAACATAAAACTTGAAAAATCTTTATTTTTGTTTCAGATACTTTTTTCCTATTAAATCCATTGTATATGTTTTTTTATCAAAAAGTTGGCAACCCTAGGTATGTACTTTGTACCAAAAATGTTGTGTTTGTCAAATCTCAGCAATTAGTAGAGATCGAAACTAACTTTATTTGGTCCACTTAATTCATTGCAATACAACCAAATACAATGTTTTATTAAAAAATAAATTTGAAAAAATTCCGCGCGGCGAATTGTTGCAAGTCTGGACGCAGCATTAGATTCCAAATTAAGTAAATATAGCTTTAGCGGTATTAAAGATATTTACTAACTTGAAAATGTTTTACTTACTCGGTATTTAGTTCTGGAGGCCTATACATAAGAAAATGTATGTTTTTTTTTGTTTCAAAGAAACTTTTAAACCAAGGTGTATTCATAGCTTAGTAGAGGTTTTTGTTGAACATCAATGGCGGTTTGATCTTTCTTAAAATTAACGCTATTCCAAATATCTTGTATCTAGCCACTAAAGATAATACTTTTACGGTATTTTTTTGTCGATGTTTTTTTATTAGTAAAATTTAGTAATTTTAAATACATTCAAACACTGCCAACCTTAAAATCATTGTCATACAATAATTAAACAATGTTTTCATCCAAGCAAGTATTAAAAAGATGATAATACGGTTTTTGTATAAAAAAAGATTAAGTTTGTAATACTTGCATATTTAAATACATCTCAGTTTGCACTTCTAAAAACAAAAGATCATTTGCCATTTTTAGTTTATTAGTTAATCTCCTTTTAAAGGTGACGTATTACAATTTTCATTAATCTTATAATATTGTACGTGTTGTGTCAGTAAAAGATTTTGATACAGATTATATATTATCAATAGATAAAGCAGCTGTATTGCTTGTGTTTTTCTACAATATACCAGACTTATATACTTTATAATTACGGAAAAAATCATTTTGTTACCAAAAATACTGGTTAAATTTAGCCAATCTTGCTGGTTCTACAAGGACCGTATACGTATGTTTGTATTTTTGGATATTTCTTTTACCATAAATGCTTTTTTAAACTTATTTTCCTATTGTAGTATTTAAAATCTTAATAATTAATATTTTTCTTATGTTGTTAATATTATTTGTAGACTCAAATATTATCCATAGCTATTTGGAATTTATATCCCTTTGAGAGGGAAATAAATAGTTTTACAAAACCTATTTAATTACTTTTAGAGGATCTTTAAAGGTGGTAGACAATGTAATATTTCTAATAATATTACTTTCATGGACTTTCATTGTCTTTATTTTTATTTGATACACGACGTTTTGGAAGGTAAATATCTTCAACCGTTCTCAAGTGATAACTCAAAGGTATATTGGGTTTTACAGCGAAGAAATTTGTAACAAAAAGTTTTGTGTAGCAAAAAAGGTTCTCAATAAATAAAAACAAAACAAAAAACATACAACTTTGTGATTTCTCTTACAAAGTCACGTGCCTTTTGTTCAAAGAGCAAAAAAAATCAAAAATAGGTCCTCATTTTCCAAACCATCCAAATAACTGATTTATGTTATTCAAACATGTTTTCTTTTTTACAAATGCTAAGGGGGAGGGGGTGGAGGCACATAACTATAAGCATTAAAAACAACCGAATAAAGCGTTTTTAACACGAATGTACCTTCTACCTCATGCTAAGGGGGCCCCCTTATATACGCACATGTGGTTGCAATATCTATTGATATTAATAAAAGATATAATGTAATATTAGTATGCAGGTTAACACCAAAGTAGGTAACTATTTGGTTATCGATGTCTTTGCAGAGTGATTCTTCTGTAAGTATTCTCTGGCTGCGTGAGTGAGTTATCATTGTCACCCTCTGCTGGTGCTTGGCACACGATCGGACCGCCCTCTTTCGTCTACACTGTTGTACATTAATTCTAAAAGAATAATAAATTGAGTATTTAAAAAATATATGCTTATGATAACGCAATATGGTATTCTTTTACTTTTTAAATTACGCTTTAAAATTATTGTATTAGGAACACTCGGTCTACTTAATACAGGGTGGGCCTAAACTGCCTTTTCACATTAGCGGAAGTCTTATGCGACCTTGCACACGTACAGCCGACTTTCTGGGTTCTCAACGTGTAAATGATCCGATAAGGCTCCATACAGTTTGATAGCGTCGGTCTGTCTCCCGGACTCCCGACTTCCGCTAATGTGAAAAGGCAGTAACTGTATGAGCTGTTTTAATATCCAGAAAACAAACATTACAAAACTTACACATATTTTATTGATATTATTTTAAACTACAAACAATGGAAATTTTTATGACAACAAAAATAAAATAAAAACTTCATATAATCATATGTCCTAAACGTCTTAGTTTTTGAACTACGAGTGTTAAAAATTTAAAAAAAAGGTTTTTTTTTAAACATTTAACACGTAACACCGTAATTCAAAAACTAACACGTTTAGGATATATGTTTATATAAAGTTTTTTTCTTATTTTCTGTTGTAGAATCGCCCCGTAAAGTTTGTATTGTATGTAGGTAATTTGATTGAAATTGATGAAAACTTTGATGTCTATTGGTGCCTAAACGGTCAGGTTTATCGATTTTAATAAGGAGTACCTTATTTTTAAGGTTTTGATTGTCTATAAAATGGCGCCCCCAGCTTTGCGATATCTGTCAAAATAATAAAGTTATGATGTAAATAAATTTTAAGTTTTAGGTAAAGTGCCCTCTGCTGGTATTTAAAAAAGAACTTTTGTCTTAAAATTTTAGAATCTGAAAAGCTTGATTTGTGTGCCAAATATCAACTGGATTCGTTAAAAAATAAATGAAATATGGCGAATGAATATTACCATATTTTATACAAAAATTAACAAAATAACCAATATAAAATACTGTTGTAACTCGCATACTAAATACACTCGTTAATATAATATGTATTATGTCTGTTTTATGTATAAGTATGTGCGATGCGTGCAGTCAATCATACGAATTAGTTCCCCTTGCCCCTTTGACAAAGAATTAACTTCCTTTATTATGGTTATGCTATAATGCCACTGAAGACATTGCAACGTTGTCAAGTGTTTTAAAGCGGTACTATACTCTGTTCACTATAAATTAAGAAAAACACCTGAACAAAAAATGTATTTCATTGATTTAAAAGTCAGTAACCCTAGTTATCATAATAAAAATCTATTTTTTTGTTTAAAATTACAGTAACCGTAGTTACTTTATCAATTTATAGGGAGGAAAACCGCAAGTATATGTCTTCAGTCCTCGTTGGGTGACCCTGTACACTAAATCTTAAAAATAATTTTATTTAAAGCAGTATTAAGCATATTATGTTTTATTTTATTTGCATAATACCGCCAGTGGCTCAGCTAACCGGCGTTCCGGCGTTTATTTATTTTTTTTTTTTTTGAGGGGGTTGTTAAGACCCAAAATTTATAATACCCCAATTTGTAAACGGCAATTTTTAAAACTAAAAATTTTACAGGAGATAAGAAAAACTACTCCTCTAGTTTATTTTTGGAATGGTATTATGGGTGGAGGTATGAAGTTCTTGGGCAACGTTGTTTATTTTTAAGTTCGTGGATGGCGCAAAAACCATGACTTTGATTAACTCTGGACTTTCAAGGTTTGCAATTGGGGTAACGACATATGCGAAAAACATTGATATATTTTAAATGCTTATTGATATTTAGAAGGCTGTTGCCCTTAACGTTACGTCCTAATTGCGCCACCAAATTACCGCGGAATATAATTTATCAAGAGACAATAGCTTAGTGATTTATACAGTAAAGTCCTAAGGTCCGTCGCCACCTTCTAACTCTGAGCTATTTGGTATATTTTTATGAAACTAGAACGATAATATATAACATAGGTCTGCATTTTTTGACATATCAATGACAGCTCAAAATATCAATTTGACAATTGAGCGCCATTTTGAAATATTTTTTTGGATGGAAAGAGGTGTCTTGTGGAACATCATTTTAAAGCTTTTGGATAAGTACATAAGTTTATAACCACAGAAAATTAAGTCAGTACCTTTACATAGCACAAAATGGCGGTACTATAATAATTACCTGTATATACCGTGTTTAGATTATTAATATGGTTTGTTCTGAAAGCTTTTTTACAATTTTATTTCATGGTGATATAATAAACAGGGTCTTTTAGTAGTCGTCGGGAGCTTTAAAATGTGACATCACTTGACCTACTTTTCCATTTTAAAAAATCCAAAATTGCGCTCAGCTGTCACCTTGACATTTAAAGCTGTCATTAATATGTCAGAAAATGCAGACCTGAATTAATATTATTATTTTACGTTTTATAAAAATATACGGAACGGTCCAGAAGTTAGAATTGGGCGACGGATTTAAGGACCTCACTGTATAATTAAATTTTTAGAAAAAAATATCCACCCAATTTATTTCTATATTATAACAAAGGTCACTTTTTTGTTTTATCTGCCAATTAGCGAAATAGATTCCTTGATATTATATCTTTCCTCGTTTTTTCTCTGAAACGTTTTTTTTTTAACATAATTTGTAAATAGACAATTAAAAAACAAACAGTATAACACTTAAGGAAAATATTTTAGGTGCCTCCGCCGATTTTGATGAAACCGCAACTGCAGACAGTACATCAAAAAATAAGAGACACATATTTTTTTCTCGGCCACTAAACACTTTTAAGGGGTGAAATCCACCCTGAAATAGCTTTTTCAAATATCTTAAGAACGAATTGAGATAACACGACATCAAAACCATAACATTATTCTATTCTATCAGCCTCTATTCTTTTTTATCAAGATATTAAAAAAAATTAGAGGTGGATTTCAGAGGTGCATGTCACCCCTTAAAAGTGTTTAATTGCTGATAAAAAAATAAGGTGTCTCTTATTTTTTGATGCAGTACAACATATTGCAGTTACCTCAAAATCCGCAAGGTGCACCTGTTAGACGTAGGTAGACTAAACGTCAATAGTAAAAAAGCCACGCGTCGTCAGTTGTGTCTACTTTCATTATTCCCTTTTTGTTGCTCGCACACTATTTAAACGACGCATTGTGACAGCAATAGATGATTGTCATTCTTATTTTTATGACGCTTGTGGCTTTTTACTAATGAATGGATCTTTACACCATATTTTAGAAAACTCTTATTGTTAATGATTTAAAATACGGGGCTGAAACGCCCTAACATAGTACAATATTTTTAAGGTTATAAAATAAAATATTTTTCAACAAACATAAATATGTCCTGAAATGTACCTTATTCAGAAACACAAAAAAAGTAAAAATGTGTAAAACTTGTATTTTATTTTAAGAAAACCAAGACTATTTGCGGTTTCGTTAAATTTACAAAACTATTTCTACGACCTTCCCAATCAGTGTGGGCTGTGGAGATTAAAATAAGGTCGTTGACTGGTTTATGCATTTAATGAATGTATAATAATGTATATCAAGTAAAATGCAATAATGACAAAATTTTGTTTGCACACAACATGACAACGTCGTACAGGCGTATACAGAGTGTTGTATTACCGGTTTCCGCTGTCAAATTAGCGCGGTACAGTGAGTACACTGATTGTCCCTTAATTAGAGGTCTCGTCGTCACAAGAAGGGTGACTAAGAAGTCGGTTTTAGTTTTGTAGACACAAAGTTTTAACACCGGAAAGAAATGCTATTATTATAGGGCTAGAAGAGAATTAAAAATAAACGATACAATCTTACTAAAAATAAATTAGTGTATCTTTAAGGTGCGTATATACAGGAAGTTAAAAAGTTCCAATATAATGTGTTTTTATTTTCTATGTAATCTGTCGGATGTAAAAGAAATATATATAGCCACATGCGAGAATTTTCTTTATTTTCCGAAAACCAAAATTTACTTTTATGTATTATACAGGGTGTTCGTAAACTGTGAATTCAAACTGCTATGGTAGAATCGTCTCATGAAAATAAGAAAAAAGTTTACATAATCACCATTCCGCAAATTTTCGTTGACAAGATAGACAGGGCCGTATTAAGGGTATGAGGCGCCCTAGGCTACAATTCCCAGAGCGCCTATTTTCCTACTAAAAAAATTTTGAAGAGTAAAAAAAAGGTCATTCTCTCCTTTTCGCGTCTATTTTATTTATATCCCCACAGAAAAGTTAGTTCTAATCCCCACCCGACCTAAACTTTTTTAGAAACTTCCCTATCTAGCGCCTATTACTCCCCTGTCAGGCGCCTATTTTTTTCATGGCGCCCTAGGCTGTAGCCTAGTCTGCCTAATGGATAATACGGCACTGAAGATAGGGATGTTAAAGTTACATAAAAAAAATGGGTTTAAATATCTTAAATATCCTTTCACCAAATTTGATGTACATAATGTGGCAATGTTATCTTATGGCAATAAGGGGCTAATTTAGCACTAACGTTATTTAATACGGTTCAACTGGACAAGCCTGCATTTCTCACTTTGTTCGCTCTTTTAGTCCTAGAGTTTCTAGAATGCGGAACCTGCTCCCAACGTAGGTCTTTCCTTTCCCTCCAAATCTTCAAGTCCCGTGTTAACAAACGTCCTCTAATTTCTCTTAAGACACCCACGGTACGTTAGTATTTAGGCTTTCAGCCTTCGTGGATTGTTCGAAGATTCAGAAGAATAAAAAACAAGTCCGGTTGCGTCTCCAGTGGTACCTGATTAAATATTTTTAACAGAAAAATGTACGTCACTCACTACCATAAAATTGTGTGTGATATTTTTATATTTTGTTTAAATTAAGCAAATATAAATACAGCTTTTATTAATAATAAATAAATTTTTCGTACCTTGGTTAGTTTAAGAAAAAAACACCTAATTGCATATTCTTAGACCATACAAAACATTGAAGGATACAAGAAACAGTAAGGGATTTTTTTCTTTTAAATATTTGGTTTTAAAATCTTTTATTAGTAATAACAACAACAAATAATTAAGTTTATATCAAGTCTACCTATTTTTGTAAGACGATTCTACCACATCAGTTTGGCATTACAGTTCACAGAGACCCTGTATGTCTATTAATTATTAATTAATTGTCATTTCCTATTGATAAAATTAAAGCACATAAAGTATGTTTTTTCCTGTATATTTGGAAAATGAAGGCTTATACCTAAATTCCGGAGAACCGTGAATGTCGGGTTATTAGATGTTTAACCCATCATTTCCCTGTTCCGTCAACGTTGTCTAAGCAATAAAACATGCTATTTTTTCATTTTACTGCCCCTTTTAAACAACGCGGTAGTGCCACCACGGACGTTATTTCTTAAATAACTACTACCTAAAAATGGCCCCACTGTCGAGGATCGAACTGGCGACTTCTGGCTTCCGAGATCAAAGCTCTATTCTGTTGTAGTTGTAAATCTTTATTTGACTCTAAGAAAAACATTGCAAATAAACCTGTGTTCAAAATGTCTTAAAACTTTTAAGACACAAGGTGGCAAAGTTTACAAAAAAATAAAATATCTATAGCTCTCAAAAAATCAAGTATATAGACGTAAAAAGTTTTAACGATGTCAAATTACTATTTAAAATTGTCTTAGGAATCCATAAATACAGTCCCATTTAAAAATTAAAAATTGGAGTTATTTCTCTTGGACTAATTGTATTTACTGTATTTACCTTATGTTACCTCTAAAGGTATAACTAGTATAATAAATATAGTGTCAAAATCTAGGTCACCATAGTCAAAATTAAGTAAAGAAGTCAGCAAGTTGTAACTTTTATTATTGCAATTTTTGTACTTTACTCCGTTTGTACGTAATTATTAAAGCCTGTAAATTAGATAGAAGACTTTAGATTTCCACTTCACTACAATTTCTAAGAATTTCCTGTTAATTCGGAAGCAACCAGAAAGTAAATCAAATGCCAAAACTCTCCTCTTTTCATATTATTCACTCATACCAAGTTTCATTTTGATGTCTACTCGAGAACATGGGTGGCCAAACGCTCCAGTGATAGTGGCAAGGCAAAAAATATAAATACGTAGAACACACTGCACAACGTTATTATCAACTGCTCCACACATAATCTTCATCAATTTTAGGCGTTCAACCAATATTGCAACCGTGGTAATAATTGGTGACAACTTTGACGTCTAATACATTGTTTAAAAGTCAACATAACCGATTGGTAAATACCGTTTTAGAATTGGTTCTTCGCCTAAAATTGATGCTTGTATCATTTTCCAATGGCCAAAGTACATATGTAATTCTGCCATCGGTAGATCGCACTGGGTGTCGTTACTATATCAATTATTTCTAACTTCTCGATATACCGATATATCGATATTAAATATTTTCGATATTTGTAGTAAATGAGACAAAATTAAAAAGCAATTTTGTACTAAAACTTTTAAAACTTTCAGGAATGTTTTACAGTAAAATAAAATAAAAATAAAAGTAACAAGGTAAATTTTTACTATTATGCTCGAATCTCTCGAAGTTATGGCTTGTCTAATAAATTCTTTTACACTTGGTTAAAAAAACATTTTTTTATTTTGGAGTTTGTAAACAAAAATTAAGCCTTTTTTCGCCTGCCTCCTCTCCTCCGACCCTGGGAAAATTTTAGTTACAAAAGCGAATCCTCTCTCTTTTTCGGTAATTTAAATAAATGTTATTGTCAAATCACACATTTCGTAATATTATTTATATTTTTTAAAAACTGTTGACAGTATTTTTTTACCATTGATTTTTTTATGCAAGTATTTCATGTGCCTTTCATTATAACAAAATGTAGATATTTTTGTGAAATTTCTGATTTATTAATAAAATTTGACTAAATTCACGAAAACAAAACACAAAACAAAAAACAAAAGGTGACTAAGGTGTTCCTTTTTAAATCCAATAGTGTCTAGACATTTCATGTCTCATTTTTCATATAAAATAATTTGAAAATCGTAGTATCGCCACTAAAAAAATCAACAATGTTTATAAATATTAACATATTACAAGTTCCTGTAAAAATGAACTACTTCCTCTTTTTAAATATACTTATTTAAAACTAACAAACGGTAAAATAAAAATGTCTTCACGAACACTCAATTATGTTCTGCATCTTCCGGATATTGACAATGACACGTTCTCAATGTTCGAGACCGGATGTTACATGATTTTATTTTGTGAGAATTTGTGCACTTTAGCATAAGATAAAAATAAATTAAAAACAATATTTTCTATTTCTTTATACAGGGTGTCCGGAACGGTAAGGTCAAAAATGATAGGGGTGATATAGTGAGCCAAAATAATATTGGTACTTCATATAAAAAAATCATTCATCGCTCTTCCTTAGGAAGTTATTGACCTTCAAAGTTAGAATTTAAAATAAAATAATTTATAACTTTTGAACGGTTTGCCACAATAGTAATGATTATTATATACAGAGTAAGACGATTTTTCTGTTTATTGTATGCATTTTTACAGGGGTGAAAAATTTGACATTTTGCTTTGACCCAGTGGCGCATTTACCAGAAGGCTAAGTAGGCTGGAGCCTAGGGCGGCGTTTTTTTAGGGGCGGCAGATTTTGTAACTTATAAATTGCTTTAGGTGAAGGAAAAAATTAGGGGCGGCTAAAATTAATAGCCTACGGGCGGCAAATATGTAAATGCGCCTCTGCTTTGACCGTTTAATTTCTTCATCATTTTTGTAAGGTACACCTTATTTAAATAGATATCTTGGACCATTTTTAGGTATATAATCGTATTTTTGAGGAAATTATTAAAATGTGTTAAAAATAATTAAAAATGGTGTTTAAAGGCCTTTTAAAGTTTTTAACACAAATAAAGACGGGTTTTTATAATTTTACCATTATATTTGAATAATTTTCTTAAAAATTTGAATTTTTTATAACATACAAATTGGAGGTGTGTCCGGATTTGAAATGTGATTTTATGAAAAACGGTCCAAGATATTGTTTTCAACAAGGTATACCTTTTTGTATAAAAATGATAAAGGAATTAAACGTTCAAACCAAAATGTCAAATTTTTCACCTCTGTAAAAATGCATACAATAAACGAAAAAATTTGTCTTACCCTGTATCATTATGACTTACTGCGCATCATTTGCCTATGGGAAAAAGCATTGGTATGAGTTAAGTTAAATGCCCAAATATCATTATTATTGTGGCAACCGTTCAAAAGTTATAAATGAAAAACATTTTTTTATTCAAACTTTAATGGTCAATAACTCCCCAAGAAAGCGCGATAGAACTTTTTTATATGAAGTGCTAATATTATTTTGACTCACTCTATCACCCATATTTATTTTTAACCTCACCTTTCCGGACACCCTGTATAATTATATTCTAAAAGTCAACATCTAAAATATTAATTTATAATTTGTAAATCATTTATTTATATACCTTTTTGAAAAGGTTTAATATTAACTCTTAGGCCAATTTTCCAAATATATGCGTAACATATACAGTGTGTCTACGTAAGTTGACGGCATATGGGAAACTTTTTTATTATTATTGTTACGGAAAAAGTTTTTCTTTATAAAAAGTTCTGCACGATCCAAAACCTAAAATGCAATCATCAAATATCATATTGTGTTAGTCAAAATGTAATTTTTGCTCAGGAGGAAAGACTGTTCGCACGGAAAGGGTTTACAAGAGGCAAATAAATAAAAAAATATTTTTCGAATAAGGTTATTCTTGTAAAAAAATGTTATTCACGAAGAGAAAAATATTGATTTTGTATATCTACAGGGTTTGCACAAACTTGAAAAACATGATATTTCTTCAAGAGTAAACTACCTTTTCTTTTTAATTTTTGAGCAAAATGTCATTTAGAAAATTTCTTTAGAATAAAGATTGTTACCGATAAAAATAATACAAAATGTTATAAAAGTCCATAATTTGTCAAAAATACCTTAATCACATTCGTTTATGTACAGCTGGAAAGCTGTATTGTGCATAAATTTGAGAGGAAGCAGGTGTTTGAAAAGCCAATTATGACATTTTTTAGCTAATTTAATACAAAAGTTTAAATTAATTAATTTTTGATAACACCAAAATTAGTTTTTTAAAACTTTTTGATGCTCTTGTAATCTTGTAAAATAAAAAGTTAATTATAAGACCATTTTAAATACATTTTCCAAATGATAAATAAAAATAGTTTTCTCTTAGAGAAATTTTTTTTAAGTTTTTGCGCACCCTGTATACAAAATTAACATTATCTCTTGGTATATCGTATTTTTTACAAACTTTTTTAACGGGAATTACCTTTTTTGTAAACCCGTCCGTGGACAGACTGTATAAATGTTAGTAGTGATGAAGAAGAAAGAATACCAAGAGTATTTCGACCCAAAGTAAATGTTTTTGAAGGATACGATTAGTGATTAGAGACATATTTTTCTGTAGGTTCAGATTGTAGTACCATAATTGATAAATTTTACCTATTTTTTTGCTTGCATCCATCAACGTAATCTTATTGATTATTTAAGTGAAATTCTTACCAAAAATAATAAATTGTAAATGTACACTAAACTTCCTGGAGTGTTGGTTAAAGAATATTTTTCTTTATACTTATTAAACTTTTATTTGTGCGTTCATTTTATTCTTAAGAAGTTTAAAAAATAATTTAACTACCCACTTGTTTTTAAAATTTAAAGTATTTTATCTACACCTACTTGTGCGTGTAACTTAAAAATGCTGTCTTGAATGAATGTCACATTGTTACGCTTAACTTACGGTTTTCTTGCTTGTAGTAAACAAAAAATGCTTGGGTTACGTTCACACGACAAAACACCGCATATTTTTCGCAGGATAAATCTTAAGTCGCGTCAGACTTGCAACAATTCTCAAACGTCCGTTCAAACTAACCAACCTGTTGCGCGCTTCTTGGACGCCAAAAATTGACAAGTTCCTGAATCACCCGCGAATCATTCACCAAGCCCTTGAAACGACGCGACGTGAATATGTGTGTGGCAGGGTATGAGGCTTGAGGCGGTGCGGCGCGGCGGTTTGTTGCAAGTCTGGACGCGCCTTTACTAAGTAAAAAGTATGTAACGTATATATTGACATAACACATTATTCCTGCAAAAAATACTCCCGTGAAAGTGACCTTGGGGTCAGTTGTTGCCCTGCAACTACGAACTGTCAAGTTTAGATTATTTTTAAAAAAGTTTTTAGTAAGATTCTTATTATTTTAATTTAAAATTGTAATTCTGTGGACAACTACAAACTTAATTTATTTTTTACTAAACAATCAGTAGAATTTTATATTTAACAGTAAAAGTATTTTAATACCTTCTATTATTGGTACTTATCCTACACTTCATTATTTAGATTTATTTATAAGTGGTAAGTGCAAAACAATAATAAAATATTTTTTATTAGGTTAGGGTTACCCCTTGATATATTAGATTATTGGTTTCTTTTTAAACATAAATGGTAAGTGAAAACATAACTAATTATTTTTTTACTTTCTGTAATGTTGCGGTTTTTATTTTGCTTAAAGGATCTTGTTATAATACTTTATCAAAGTCTACGTATTTTAATAATATACAGGGTGTCCGCTAATAAATGGTACACAGAAAAACCACAGATTCCTTATGTCAAAATATTAAGATTTAAACTAAACATACCTATATCCAAATGTTGATAATAAGGAAAGATACAGGGTGTCAAAGTGAAAAATAAAGTTTTAATTTGTTTCGATAATTTTTGATATGTTTTAAATATTTTAGTGAAACTTGGTATCTAGGGGTTTTTGACATGAGCAATTTAGATCTGATATTAATTTTTATGTGTAAACTAAGGGGGGCTAGCTACACTATTTAAATTTCTCTAAAACGTCCCAACTTTTTGTGCTACTCTGTATGTACCATCTAAGTAAACCAGTAAACTTCCCTATGCTTTCTACACAAAAAAGGTATACTTTGTAAGAATGGCTCCGAGCAACCGTTTTCAAGATATTTGCATTTAAGTGTTTTAGTGCAACCAAAAAGTATATGAAAGAATACATTAAATTATTCGTTATTATCATAAGGCAGTTGTAGTTATGACTAATACGCTGATTTAAAGCATTTTTGTTGCACTAAACCACTTAAATTCAAATATCTTAAAAACGGTTGCTCAGAGCCATTCTTACAAAGTATACACTTTTTGTGTAGAAACCATTGGGGAGTTTACTGGTTTACTTAGATGGTACATACAGTGGCACAAAGTTAGAACGTTTAGAGAAATTTAAATAGTTAAGTAGCCCCTACAGCTTACATAGAAAATTAATATAAGATCTAAATTGCTTATTTCAAAAAACCCCTAGATACAAACTTATCAAAATTATTCGAAATAAATTCAAAATATACTCTTTTAATTTGACACTCTGTATCTTCCTTATTATCAACTTTTGAATATAGGTATGTGTGGTTTAATCTTAATATTTTGGCATAAGGAATCTGTGGTTTTCTGTGTACCATTAATTAGCGGACACCCTGTGAATTTTTTTTAACAAAACATTAAAAGAACTAGGCATAAAATTACGTTGATATAATGAGTCAGCTGAGATATAAATTATAATTTTGGAGCGTATTCAAAGTGATATCTTTGTGTTTAATGTTGCAAATGAAAACAGTAATTTATTAATTTCACTGTTGGAATAACTTCAAAATATTTTGTTAGGAATTTACTAACGAATAACCAAATATTTCTAAGAAATGAAGGTATATTTAGCCTAGAAGTATACCTGCCTGACAATTCTAAATGCATGTTCTGGATAATTGTGCATTGTATACACGTCGGCGTCGTCCCAGTTTGATGCGTTCAATTGAGTTTCAGTGTGTTCCACACAGGCAATTAGAGATTAGACACAGAATGCCTGCATGCAAACATTCCGGGATAGGGTAACGCATCGGACTTGCTTTTATTGTTGATTTTACCTGTCTCTTTTCCACGCATCTTTCTAAATTCTCCATGAAGGTTTTTGAACTAGCATGACATGTACCATAATTATCAACGAATTTACATGCTTTAAAAACAACACATTTTGATATTTTTCTACAAGAAACATCAATAGTAGATTTCATAATTGGTAACTTTCTTTGTATGTACTAAAATTCTATTTAGACTTTCAATACATATTTGTAAGATTTTTAGGGATGTAGAGACCTATATTACATACAAAAAAAAATCTTGAAAGATCAAATATAAACATGTAATCCATGAGTCAATAAATATGCTGGTCATTGAAAGATGAGTATACAGGATGTCTCTTAAAGGTCTGTACAAAATACTACCACAAGTTTCTTGGACCAAAATACGACGATCTAACCCAATTTACCTTAGTCGACAAATTGATTGTTTCCAAGACACAGAGTGATCAAAGTTTTTATTTTATTTCAGTTATTTTTAAATATTTTACTTATTATAAATCATTTTTGCCACAAAATTCAGTATTGAGAGGTATTTTAGGGTGAGGAATCGAATCCATGCTAATGTTTTTGTTGTAACATGTGAGGAGCCACCTGCAGTCTATTGCTTAGGTTTGTAGTGTCATAACTTTTTTTGCCTCGGTATGTTAAAATTTTAATAAATAATTTTATTCTCCCATATTTTTTGCAACCAAAAATGAATACCTCTTAAAATATCTCAAGAACGGTTTTTTGTAGCGATATTTATCAAGCATACGCTCTTCTGGTGCAAAAATATGGGAGATTTAAAAATACTTTATCAAAATTATAATATACCAAGAGGCAAAAAAGTTAAGACACTTTGAACCTGGGCAATGAACTGCAGGTGGCTCCCTTTACATTTTATACCAAAAACACTAACATTTTTCGATTCCCCACCCTGAAAAACCCATCAATAGTGAAAAACCCTAAATAATGAATTTTGTGAAAAACTGTTTAATAATAAGTAATATTTTTAAAAATAGCGCTATCGAGGGTTTGGAATTGCCTAAATATAAATATTTGCAAAATAATTGTAGGTATTTAAAAAATTATATACGGAATTACTTTAAATTTGTTAAGCCTCTTATCACTATTCAGCGGATTTTGATGCGGGGACAATAGATTAGCGGTGAGTCAAGGAGAGGTTTATGTATATGTAATATCAAAAATCATTACGGCGGTATAGGAAGGAAATTGTTTTACTCCGAATTGCCGCGTGCGAAGCCGGGCAGCATTTGTAACTCCATATAAAGGTCAAGTTTGTAACTTTGTTTGCCAGGTTTTGTTTGTAGCCGCTGATCTTTCAGAGCACTAAACCTATCATAAAGGAATTCTTTTTTTCACAAACGAAGCTACACTGTTACGTGTTATAGGCTGCTGCTTATTTTTACTATAGTAAAGTTCAGATATTAACGCCAAAGGATTGCCAGCACTCTTTTAATGGCAGAGGCGTTGGCAAGGTATCAAAAGAAGACGCAGCGAGAGTGGGCAATTGGCGTTATTGGGCCGCACGTGTTGCAGATAAGTGATGGCATCCGTCATTAAACAAGTTATTGTTGCAAAAAAATGCGTTTAAGATGATGGCAACCATCATTAATAAGTTATTAGCAACAAGATAACAAAAGACACGAAAGTGGGCAAATGACAGATACTCCCAAGCAGCAAGCTGACGTCTTATTGATTGAAAATTGTCGCATATACTTTTTTTTAAAAGCTAAAATGATGCGATATTTTATTTGAAAATTAAAATAGGAAAAAACTCCTTACTGCATGCAATTTCCTTGCAATGCAAAGTACCATCTCTCAGAACACTGTCCAACTTGGAGATGCAGATTTTTCACTAGCCGAAGATATTTCTTTCAAAGCTAAGTGAGATCACCTACCACCAGACCGCTCTCGAATTATTTTTGTCTAATGGGTACCAGTTTAGACGATAAAAGCGAAGATATTGCAGAAACGTAGTAGTTTATTGTCCATTACGCCATCTATCGGTATGTCAAAAAACTATTAAATATATATAATATTTTTATTAACACGTCTTTAAAACTTTTAATAAAGTTTTATAATAAACATTTTGTTTGACCTAATTTTTATTTGCATGATTTTTTAACAATAAAATGTTATGAAAGGCCATTTCCTTTAAATTATGTAAAAAACATAAAATAATGTTGTTTTAGCTGCCATTATAAATAAAACAGATCAAAAAATTGCTTTAATGTTAGTTAAATACCAATGTTAATAATATGGTTTAAAAAGTATGAATATGCGTTGAAGGTTTGCCTTCCAAAAATCAATATTTATTTGCCTGCAACAAAAACGCGTGTTTTATTTAATCAGGATTGGTATGGCCGCCATTTTTGTATGCTTATGCCGGCATGGATTCGCCTGCATCTAATATATATTGGCAATTAAGTGTTTATTTAGGGCTGAGTTTTAATGCGTATAAGATGTTGGCATAACTATGCTGCCTAATTGCCAAATGCTTCTACCATCAAACCACGAAGGCTAAAAGCCTAAATACTAACGTACCGTGGGTGTCTTAAGCGAGGTAAGAGGGAGTTTGTTGACACGGGACTTAAATACTTGAAGATTTGGGGGGGAAGGAAAGACCTCCGCGGGCAGCAGGTTCCACAATCTAGAAACTCTAGGGATAAAAGAACGAACAAAGTGAGAAGTTCGGGAGCCTGTCCAGTTGGACCGTATAGGGATGCATACGCGCGGAACCACGAGTTTCTCTGTTGGGAACCGTGAGTGGAGGAACTATACTGGTCAATTCTTCAGAGCAGAAGCCATGGAAGTACCTATAAAAAAGCGATAAATCGCCCACAGCCCGACGATGGGCAAGAGAGGGAAGCCTTTCTGTAAGTGAAGGATCATTAATGAGACGAATAGCTCTTCTTTGAATAGAATCAAGAATGCTCAGGGTTGTTGGGGACGCCATGCCCCAGATATGAGAACAATATTCCAAGGGAGGTCGGATTTGGGAAACATATAAAGTGTATAAATTAGAAGCGGAAAAATACTTTTTAGCTCGAAAGAGAAATCCAAGCTTTTTGAAGCTGCCGTGGCTATAGATACAATGTGTTTATGCCAGTTAAGGTTACTTTCAAATGTGACGCCCACGAGATTGAAGGTGTCTTTGCTCTGTAGAACTTGGCCGCTCATAAGTAGAGGATGAGTATTTGATGACTCTTTTCGCGACAAGGAACATGACTGTGTTTTGGATGCATTAAAATGGACGAGATTTTTGGCGCCCCAATCCAATATTAAATTAAGATCCTGAGAAAGAGATATCTGCATCGCTCTGCGTTTATTTTTCCAAGTCAGGTTTAGTGATGGGTTTAGGAACCTGAAAACTGGAGTGAAGGGTACTATCGTCGGCGAAACTATGAATGGAATTAGTTGTGGACGAGAGAAGGTCGTTGATGTGAAGAAGAAACAATGTTGGTGCCAGAACTGAGCCCTGAGGGACTCCAGCATTTATTTGGTGAAAGCTTGAAGAATGGCCGTCCACAATAACTGATATACGTCGATCAGATAGATAACTAGAGAGCCAAGTACAGAGTTTAGTTGAAAGACCATAGGAGGGAAGTTTATTAAGAAGTGCGGCATGCCAGACCTGGTCAAAAGCTTTGGATATATCAAGAGCAACGATCTGGGACTCACCTAGAAACTCAAGAGACTTATTCCAACAGTGTGATACGAAGGAAAGAAGATCTGCTGTAGATCTTTTGTGGCGAAATCCATACTGCCTGTCGTGCAAAATTTTGTGTTTTTCTAAGTACTTAAGAATTTGTGAATTAATTAATTTTTCCATTACTTTACAAAGAACTGAGAGAATTGAAATTGGTCTATAGTTAGATGGAAGCGATTTAGATCCTTTCTTGGGAATAGGTTGAACACGTGCAGCCTTCCAGCTCTCCGGAAAGATACCTGTGTCGTAAGAAATTCGAAAGAGCCGAGTTAAGATTGGTGCAAGTTCTGGAGCACATTTTTTTAAAACGATTGCTGGTATGCCGTCCAGCCCAGACGATTTCTTGGTGTTAAGGGAGGAAAGGATACGCTTAATGTGTTTTACTTTAAAAATAATATCGGGCATTTTATGAGGAACTGGGGTAACCGTTGGAATTGGATGATTTACGGGAGGGTCAAGGGTTGAATTGGCAGCAAATTGTTTGGCAAATAGTTCTGCCTTCCCTTTAGCAGTAGAAATAATTTCATCTTCCAAAGTTAGTGGTGGAAAGAACTGGCACAAAAATTCCTACTTATGTTTTTCGCAAAGGACCAGAAGGATTTGCTGCCATTTGAGCAAGAAAGAACTTTGTTTTTGATACGATTGTCGAAGGAGTCTTTGGCTTCAGAAATTGTTTGATTGTAGTAGTTTCTTGCTTCAATGCTGGCCTGTCGGTTTTCTGGACTAGGATCCTGTAGAAACTTCTTGTGAGCCTGAACTTTTAAAGTTCTGGCTTTTTCTACAAGATTTGGAAAACCAGGGTTTGTTATTGGATTTTGGGGTTCTTGATGGTGTGTGGAATATAGGTTTCAATGCCCAATTGAATTGATTCAGTAAGTTGATTGCAAATTTGGGAAGGATCACGAGAAGAAAAGCAGATGGAATTCCAGGGGTAAGTGGCGAAGAAGTCCCTTAGGCCATCCCAGTCGGCTGAGTTGTAGTGCCATACGGTGCGTGGTGGCATGTATTCATTTACCTCTCAGGATGTGCAGGGTAAGATGATAGTAACTAAGCCATGATCTGAGACGACCTAGGGGTGCTGTGACAGATGTTTCATAGAGTTCGGGGTTTGTAGTAAAGAGGAGATCCTAAGGGGGATTTGAACTATGTTAAAAATGTGCGACGCAAATTCTGGGAAGCACCAATAATTTAACACGGACGTAAAAATTTTACCAGTGGGGATGCGGCTTTAAAAAACGCCTCACGTAATTTATGGATGCCCCCTCGTGTGAAATTAGTCAGTTTCCACCTTGCAATGAAATGTACTATTCACTTTATAAGTAGTTGAGTAGGTACATACGTCATGTCAAGCATGTTTTGTAAGATAGATTTATTGAATAGATATAGAAGACCAGAAAAGGGCCTCACCGATGCGACTTAGCTTACACACCGGTTTACTTACAGTCATTCATTTACTTACTGACCGTGTCTAGCGTTGATTTACTTCACTTTATCTCACAGGAAGTACCTTGTGCTTTTGGGTATGTACTTTAAAAAAAAAACTTTAAAAAATGTTTAGGGGTCTGTACACGTTAGGTACAGAGCCTATTTTCCGCCTCCTTGTTTTTTTTTAAATATTATTTAATGACTCAGGGTTATATTATTTAGGGCGTAATAAATATTTTTATATACATACATACAAGACAGGAAGTTAGCACCGTTCCTTATCTATTTACGAAAAATTTCAAAATATTCAGACTAACAATGCAACTTTTCCTCGAATGTTATATTTTATTATCGTTATCTATTAAAATTATAAACTGATGATACATAATAATTGCATAAAATATCCTTAACTTTATCTAATTAATTATATTGTTAATAATTTGAAAAAGAAAATTTACATGTTTCCCCATTAATTACACTATTGCATTTATACGCATATTATTTTAAACCTAGTATAATCGGGTCATATTAAAATTGCGAAAAAAAACATCTGAACGAAAAATGTATTGCATTGGTCCATAAAGTCAGAAACCATGGTAACACACGCAGTTGATCATGGGGAAGATTGCGAAAGGCGTTATTCTTAAAATAAAATAGCCCCATTTTACAAGCTTTTATTTAACTTGCAATGTATGTATGTATGTACGGGTCAGATCTTACAACTCTATTTTGAAGCATTTTCCTTTATTTGATTGAGCTGAAATTTTGTACACACGTCTAGTTTGGATGACAATGCATGTTTAGCTACGTAACGTCATGCTAAATCCAACATGGCGGAACACCCAAGATGGCGGACCACTTATTTTTAATGCACCCCATAATATGGGTATCAAATAAAAGGGCTTGCTGAGGGTAACTCAAAAATGCAGTGACGTCACTTTTAATCCAGTATGGCGGACTTTTAAAAATAACTTTAATTCACTCCTACAATATGGGTATCAAATGAAAGGGCTTGCTGAGAGTACTACAAGAAATAGTGATAAACCAAAAAATACAGAATTCTAATAGCAATACCGTTGTAATATTGTTTTTCTAACTTATACTGGGTGATTTACAAGAAAAATCTATTTTTATACATGACTATAGCTGTTACGCCCCCTAGAGGTATTTTTACTAACTAGAAAATAAGGGCCTGCCGTTTCTTATGGTCGATTTCCTAAGAAGGTTTTATACCTTGTATATTATGGTATAGTCTGTTGAAACTTTTATGGTATGTCGGTATGAGCTACTAATAAAATAAACCCTTAAAGATAAGAATAACTCTAACAATAAGACCCTGCTCTCCCGACTACCGTTAATCGTTTTATTGGTCTTTTTTAAGGGGTTATTTGTATTAGTATATTATGCCGACGAAGCTTATTTGCCTGAAAATACTATACATAGGTATAGGGGCTTATTCATAGCACCAAACCCCAGGTCTGGTTAAAAATATAGGTTTGTTCCAGCAGAATGTCGAAAACATGTTAGCAACAATCGTTAAATGCAGAAATTGTTACAAACATTAGTCAGAAATGTTGGCAACAGTTTTCTGCTGGAACGAGAAATAAACATAGCGTGCATACTGCTTATACGTCAATACAAGAAAGGGTATGTTAAAAATTGTCAGCAATGTTTGAAGAAAGTTTGCAAACTTTTCAAACAATTTCCAACATGTTTCCGACATCTTAAATCTACTGCTGGAACAACAAACAATTGTATAATGTTAGAAACATGGCACTGCTAGAACGACAAATTTGACGTGCTCAAAATCCGAACGGTTGCAAACATTTCTGACAGCCTGCTGGAACAAACCTATAAAGGTAGCCTTTTACTGGCTCTTACACTACTAGTCTCATTGTTAGTACGCTCCAACGATTCAGTTTGTTTTTCATAACCTAAACTGGCCACAGATGTAATTTTGTAACAATAATGCAATCAATATGATAAAGCAATTTAAAAAACCTTTAATGGTTTTGCTTTAAATTTCATTTACTGTATAAATTCTTTAAATTTAACCAATATCCACTGGTAAAGAAATGTTTTATACATGCAATAATAAAGTTACATTTTAATAAGCAAAAAGGTACATCAGACATGCAAGTAAAATGTCTTTCTGTAAACAAGTTTAACAACTGCAATAAACGTAAAGACAGAATGCAAAAATTATTATAAAGTTCAGACTGGGATATTGATTTATAGGTACATATAAATCACTGTTTTATGTACAGGCCAGTGGCTTCTGATAAGTCATTATACAGGGTGATTATTTTTAAGTCGGCACTATTGCTAACTTCTTTATTATTGGAGATACGAAGTCGGATAAATTAGCAAAGTATTAGCATTTTTTCCGCTGATTAACGTGCTGCCAACAAGAAAACAATTGAACCTCGGGTTTTTGATTTATTGCAAAAATATACTTGTTTTAATGAAACACCGGTATATTATATCACCATTTAGAAGATCTATTAAAAACTATTATAAAAAGTCCTCATATGATACATACAATTTTTAGTATTTTCGGAAATATGGCCATTCTCAAAAATTTGGTAATAAACTGGCATTTTTAAATAGATCACCCTCTATCTCTTATAGTTTTGGAAGTATAGCCATTTAAATCAGAAAATTATGATAAATTTTCATTATCTCTACAGCTCCAAGCTATAAGCACTAAGTTTAGTGTCGAAAATAAAATAGACATTTTATCTACTATTTTTCAGATTTGAATGGCCATATTTCTAAAACTATAAGAGATAGACATATTAAATGTGGTATTTTTTAAAGCTCCTTACAATATTTATTCAATGGTGATGCAATATACAGGGTGTTCTATTTAAAAAATGCCACTTTACTATCAAATTCCCGAGGATTAAAATTGGATACAACACAACACAAGGACTTTTTAATGGTCTTTAATAGATCTTTCAAATAGTGATATACAGGGTGTTCCATTTAAAAAAGTATATTTTTTTCAATAAATCAAAAACACGATGTTCAATTGTTTTTTGTTGGCAGCACGTTAATCTTTGGAAAAAATGCTACTACTTTGCCAATTTAACCGACTTGTATCTCCAATAATAAAGAAGTTAGCAATAGTGTCGATTCAAAAATGATCACACTGTATACTTTTAGTTTTTATTGGGTGGGCTCCTACATTTCTTATTTATTGCTTTAAAAAATGGCCTAAAAGTGGTGTAAAGAAACCTTTTTTTTTTAATGTACAATTAACAAAATTGCTAATTTTAATTGGAATGCACTATATATACTTCTAATACATTTTTAGTAATATTTGCCATGATACTACATTAGATTTATCAAAAAATCTAATCACTAAAAACGTTACTAACCTTCAGTTATTAGGTACTTATCAGAATTATTGTACTATTATTTTTCTGTTGTTGTGCAAAATGTTTATCTTGAGATACATAATAATTTGTTTTATTACAAACAGTATTTTTTAATCTAGAAAAAGTAATTCTGCCATAAGGTTTTTTTATGTAACGCTTTATACAGGGCCGGCTCGAGAAAAAGTGCTGCCTGAGGCAGCTGCAATTTTGCTGCCGCTACAAGGGAATTAAATTTGAGGTTCAACATTTTTGAAGAGCAAAAAAAAGGTTCCCGCTATATTTCAAATTTAAAAACTCACTTTACATTCAAACCTTATAACAGCGGGTCATTTTGCCGCCCCCCTAAACATGCCGCCTGATGTGGTTGCCTCACCACCGGCTCACCCCTCGGGCCGGCCCTGGCTTTAAATATAGGTATGTATATACAGGGTGTTTTAAAACAAATGCGATAAATTTAAATAGGTTTTTCCTTGTTTAAAATAAAGGGTGGTTTGACGTATAAACGTTGAGTCAAAAGTTTACATTGGGAGGATATCGCAAAAAACAATTTCTTAATTTTTTATTTTTAAAGCAAATAGAGTATTGTATTTAAATTACCGAGTAATGTCAAATCAAGACCTATTACTTAAGCTACGTTTAGAAATTTTGGCAGTTAAGGGTTTCTGGGCAGGTAGAATTGGACAGTAGTACTGTCATTGTTGCCAGATTTCCCAGTTTTGCGTTACATGTAATATTTTTGGTATTTAAAATGAAATGACCTATTTTTTTTATTGTAATAAAAGAAGCGTACAAACTCTTGAAAGATTCCAAATTTTCAGAATTTAATTCTTAGCAGTTTTTGGCATCTGGCACAACGCTGATATCACTGAACAATTAGGCATGCCGAAAAGCCCCCAAATACCAAATTTTGTAAACATAGCTTTAGCGGTTTTGAAGATATTTAGGCACTAAGTTACTTTTTGCTGAAAGTGTAAGGTATCATATCTCAACAACCTATAGAGACATAATTTTAAAAATTTAGAAACTTGCTGAGTTTGATCCGCCTAGTATAATGCAATAAAAATAAATGGGACATTCTATTTAAAAACTAGAAAAAATACGTGTAGGAAAAACTGAGAAATCTGGCAACAGTGCCGAAATCACTATTTAATTCCACATATCCAAAACAAATTAAATTCCAAATTTGGTAAATGTAGCTTTAGCAATTGTAAAGATATTTAAAAGTTGCGATACTTTTACTAACCCAGTATACATATACATTTTGCGACACTACCCAAAAGCCAGGAAGGCAAGTGCACCCCCTTGCACTCCCTACCCGGTGCTCATGAAGTCGCTGAATTTGTTGAGGTATCAAATGAAACAAAAAAAAAAACATTTAAATTATTATAATCAACCTTCGGAACGTTTTGGAATCGGTATGGATAGTGTGAATATTGTTACTTTCCGTTTTAGTCAACCTAGGATAAACCACAGTATAATAGCAGCTATTATTAAACTTTCTTTACTCTATATTTCCTCGCAAATCAGAAAAACACACCCTTTTATTGTTCAGTTCCCAATGTAAGGTATAGCATAACCAAACCTGAACAATGTCTGTATACAGGGGCGGTCATAAAGGGACGGGCCATGGGGGCCATGGCCCCCTCTTTCATGCCACATCCTTTGTAACAGTTTTTTTTTTGTACCTAAACACACCTAACTGCAAATAATATGGACATTTAATGATGATATGCCCCCCTCTCGGAAAGATGATATGACCGCCCCTGTCTGTACACAAATAAACATAGGATGTGTCCCAGGTCCCAGGGTAGGTGTTAAAAGAGGAAAAATGGACTAAAAGCATATTAAACAGGGCGAGTTTTTCCAAAAGAGCTTTTTAAAATACAAAAATGTTTGGTCAATTTTTCCTCTTGTAACACCTATCCTGGGACACACTGTAGATGGAAAGAAAACTCGACGTCTACTTGGGGTCTATTCCCGTTAGGGGCACGATTGATAATAAACCTGTTTTTTTCCGTTTGGGGCAAGATTCTAAAATTGACCTGCGAAGATATACTTGCATTTCCGTTTGGGGCACTAATGTCTACGATTTTGTAATTAGTAAATAAATCATTTAACTTTACAGTTAATCCAGTGTGTAATAATTTTGGGTTCAATTAAGGATTAAAAAAAGGACTTGCTTACCAGAACTAACCAGACCCTTCACCTATACTATCTAATAATAACACAACTATTGTAATACAATATACCTGATACTAATTTAAGAATCTTAACACCAGAACTTCGGTAAGAAAATCCAGTTCTTTGTCCTGAGCTTTGGTTAGCTCTTCTTGATAAATTTTTGGCAAAGGCGTAGATTCGTTAAGTTTTTAGCTCCATACTACCTGAAGAAAAATGTAAACTGGGTTTTTTAAACTCCAGTTTAACTTTCTCAGGGGTGGCAGTTTCTATAAACTAACCACTTTTATTTTTGATGTGGCTTGTCCACAGGGTGGTTCCATGTTTTAGTAAGTTTTGTTATTATAAGTAGAAAATTTCTAAGCCAAATTTGTTACAGTAAAACAGCGATTTAAACAATTAAATTGTATTCAAAAGCCAAAAAGTTGATTAAAAATAATGTTTCAACAAAAATAAAAGTTAGGAAAAAGGTAAAGTCTTTGAATTGTAATATCTATATCTAAATTACCTTACAGTCTTTTTAGTCTTTAGTCCAATTTGCACAGCACTTTTCACTATAAAATTAATACAATTTCACATGTATTTATTGAAAGTCTCAAGACGTTGTTGTCTATGTTTTTTTTTATGTTTCACAGTTTGGGAACAAAGTTAAAAGTATTAAAGGTTAAGGAAACGCTGACTTATCCTTGGAATGTCATCTCTAAGCGCCTTTTCACACTAAGCCGTTTTGACGGACAAAATGATAAAAAATTATTCGAAGCCTTTGGGTTTGCCGACATTTCCGCGTTTTCTACGTATGATAGGTCTCATAAGACTCCATACACTTCGATAGCGTTGCTCCGTCGCCCGTATTTTCGTCTTCCGCTAATATGAAAAGGCAGTAAGACAGTAGGTGCCGTTTGCACAAAACAGCCGTGAGATCCCCGATATACACTTTCGGGATGAGAGATTAAAGAACCCTGGTGTTCCTTTACGTAAACTTGAGGAAAAATGTGGTAACTTTTTGTTACGTGAATTCTTGGGGGTAAAGGTGTTAAGAGAACCCTGGCGTTCTCTTAAGAGCAAAAATGTAACCTCTGATAGCGTTATTTCGCCCAAAGGCATAAACCGGCGTTACATAAACAAATAATTTAAAAATAGATAAAATTCTAAGAAGTCAGTAAAAAGATTCTTTGATGTTTTCTAGGGATGTAAATTCTAAGAATTTCCAACTTTCTAAGCAAATAGAATTTTCGCAACACTACCACTGCAATTTTTAGTTTAGACGAGTGCCCGTAACGGGAATACTAAAGTAGGTTAATTAGGGTCGTTCAGGTCTAATTTATCGTAGTGCCCCAAACGGGGAAAAAACAGGTAAATTTTGAATCGTGTCCCTAACGGGAATGCCCCAAATGGGAAAAACACCCTACTTGGATACCGCGAGGTGTACGGAACTGGTATGGGAAGTAAACGATATGTCACATAGTGGGAATAATCTTTTATACCAATTAGTTTCGTGGTAATTTATTCATTTCCTAAGAACTAATAAAATTTTAAAAACCATTAATACTAATTAACAAACACAACTTTAAATTAAATAACAGTTGGCAACAACAAATGTGCTAGGCCCCTAATAAATAAAACCTAAAACTTGAAATGACATCTACACACAAACAATAAATCAGCCTTCGTAATAAAAACAGAGCATAAAGGCTGTATAATGATAGCAAATGATAGAATGATCTTTGTCTCTGTTGCTACTTGCTTTGACTTTGGTGAGAAACAGTGTTAACGACTTTACCATTAAGAGGACAAAAGAATGGAACTGAAAGATGTACATACCAGGAGTGATTCATAAATTTTAAGATTTATTTATTTACTTTAGATTCGTTTCATTTATTATGTTTTGAAATTTAGAACAAATATTGACATATTTTGAGGTTAAAATTTGACCTATTTTCCCAACATTTCCCCCAACATGTAATAAATGCACTCCCCTCCCTCCCGAGTTATATATAATCAAACCAATTAACAAACGTAATGTGGCTATATAACTAAGGATGGCAAGAATATATCCATTCTTTTCAAATATCGATAATCTTCATCGATATTTAACTTCTCGATATATCGACATCAAATGTTTTCGATATTTGTTTTTTTTTATCTTTGGACAAACTACGAAGGCTAAAAGCCTAAATACTAACGTACCGTGGGTGTCTTAAGCGAGGTAAGAGGGAGTTTGTTGACACGGGAATATACACGGGAAATACTTGAAAATTTGGGGGAAGTAAAGACCTCCGCGGGCAGCAGGTTCCACAATCTAGAAACTCTAGGGATAAAAGAACGAACAAAGTGGGAAGTTTGAGGCCTGTCCAGTTGGACCATATAGGGATGCATACGCGCGGAACCACGAGTTTCTCTGTTGGGAACCGTAAGTGGAGGAACTATACTGGACAATTCTTTAGAGCAGAAGCCATGGAAGTACCTATAAAAAAGCGATAAATCCAACACAGCCCAACGATGGGAAAGAGAGGGAAGCCTTTTTGTAAGTGAAGGATCATTAATGAGACGAATAGCTCTTCTTTGAATAGAATCAAGAATGCTTAGGGTTGTGGGGGACGCCATGCCCCAGATATGAGAACAATATTCCAAGGGAGGTCGGATTTGGTAAATGAGATCAAATTAAAAAGCGATTTTTTCTCTTAAATTTTTAAAACTGTCAAAAATGTTGTACAGTAAAAAGTGTAAAGTAAAATCAAGGTAATTTTTACTATTATGCCGTATTTAATTTCCCACTATTGATATTTTTTCTCTCTCCAATATCGATATATCGATGTTTTTTTAAAATTTGACATCCCTGTATATAACACAAAAAGTAGAGGGACCCACGATGCTAAATAGGGATTTACTTGAGCGCCATAGAGACTTAACAGGTTGCAAAGCTTAGATGATAAAAAAATGTTGTACAGGGTGGGCCAAATTAAACTTGCACACTTTTTAACTAACAATAACTTTTATTTGTTGCACTCATTTTTTTTATTTTTAAAGGACTAATAGGTATGTATGTTTTCTCTAGATTTGCCAATTTTGGTCAAATAGATTTAGACAGGACTGGACTTACGGGCTCTTTTCCCAAAATACAGTATTTAACCTCGTTGCAAAAGAAATCTGATTAAGCTACAATTAAGCTAATACGTTTTTCTTGTAGACAAACTATTGGAAATGACTCAGTTAAAGCGAATCAGTTAAAAACTTGAGTAATTTTTGTGCGCTTGGGTCCGAGGTTTGACGCGAAGGTGCCAAACAGACTATCGGCATTATAGAAAGGAATTTACAACGCCGTGTCTGGGATTCCCGTTCGGAGTACGGTAGCTAATGACCGTCACGTTCGGACCGCGGACAGGAGGCACGGTGTTTGTATTCTGCCATGGCTTTTATGTGCGCATGTTTGTCCACTCCCGATTGTTTACAGCGCGAGGTCCTAAAAATCCGGAAAATGATTTTTGCCAATGCGGATCTTAATATGGGTTATCTATGGTAGTGTCGCGTTCAACATTTATTTGAGACACTCTGTATACATCGAAATATTTTTAGGACATGCTAATGCTATTTAAGACTTTTGTCATATTTTTGGTAAATAACAGAAATATTTGACTTCTTTGGACCATGGGGCTACCCCAAAATGTTTGTCTGCCAAGAGGTTAGAACTGTCAAAACTGTCTGGCGAGTGAGAAAACATCTTCGTTTATGTACCCAAGTAACATATCTAAAATTCAACTTTTACGAAATGACCAAAGTTAAGTTTGAATTTATTGACCTGCCAAAGCCACTATGAGTCAAACTTCATAGTCTTAAACCATCACTTCTACCTATGTGAAGAGCATGCACTAACAAACTTTCAGCTTTTACAAAACAACGAAGATCTGCAGCTTACGGGCTCTTAGACTATTATTTTCATCTAATTCGATAGTTTTGTATGGGTAAGACCTCGGGTAAGACATTTATTTTTATTATTTATACGAAGTATGGGTAAAACATTTTTATACAGAATCTCCCAGAATATTGCATTAAAAGTGAAAAAAATCCTCTCAAACAAATTCGTTTAAGAGATCAAATTTTTACATTCGCATTTTCAGTAATCCAAGCTGAATTTTCTTAAATCCCTAAATTTCTAATATGTAATATTTGTTTTTTTTACACAAGTTATATATAAGTTGGTGTAAGGTTTTGAGTTAACCCCGTATATGATTCCATAATTTATGCCATGTTGCACCCACAATCGTGTCGCGTCGTTGAATCTAAATTTTCCTACGATTATTTTCGTGTGCCTACTCCGTATTCTTGCAACTCATTCGTTTCATTCATGAATTAACGGTCTGTCATGAATGCTTTGTATGCATTTTGTGTTGTAATATTCTTGCGTAGAATCTACAAAGTTAATTTAATAAATTTTATTATTGAATTTACAAGGGTCTTCAATTTTAAATTTTTTATCTCTACTAGTAAGTGGCTAGAAATAAAGCCAGCAAATAGAATGCTAACGCTTTTAAACCGCTAAAGCTATATTTAAAATCAGTGGCGTAGCGTGTCTTGGAGGGGGCTCGTATTAGAATGAGTTAGGCCCCCCAAAAAAAAGGACCCCACTTTCAAATTTTTTTCCTATTTTTAATTTTGCTTACACACATTTGGAGGCGCCGATACTCCGGAGGCCCTGTATCATTGATACGGCTGATACGGCGGTACCTACGCCCCTATTTAAAATATTTGTTATCTGGGGGTCTTTAGGCATTCTACTTAGATTCTTATATCAGAACTGTTGCCAGATTTAACGGAAATGCGGTGCTGTTACATGATACAATAAATAAAAGGTAGAATCAGTTGCAATAAAAAGATTACGAATATGTAATAAGTTTATTCTTTTTTTACCTTCTTACCTAAAAATGTAGTTCAGGGCCGTATTATGGTGATATAAATATGCAATATTCTGGTGATGGAATTGTCTATACGAAACGTCGGTAAATATCAAAGTGGCGATATATAGTGTTTTAAGAGTGACGAAAGGATTTAATTAAATTGAAAGAAAGATCAGGTCCGTATGTAAAAAAATTAAGTTGATGATGGTTGCCAGAAGCCGAAACGTCAGATTCAACATTTAATCACACTGAATTATAGAGCAGAAAAAGTGGCCATGAAAACGTGTTTTTCATTTTGAGTTATCTTAACAAATATAGCCAGGAAACAATAGAAACCAAAATTGAAAATTCCGGTTTTTTTTGAATATCTTCGGAAGTACTCGGAAGTTTTTTAAACTCAAAACGACATTTTATTGAGCATCAAATTGCGCAACTTTGCCTCCATTTAACCGTTCCTGCATCTCTTACGGTTTCCGAAATCCCAATGATGAGCGTCGAATTCGAGCCACCCTGTACAAAGCAAAATTGTAGGTTTTAAAAAAGATAAACATTGTTTTATTGTAATTTTACTACGAACAAAGATACGGCGTGTTAATGGTTAGCTTTATTCCTTAAATGTAAAATATGATAGATTTAAAGTAAAATAACATTTTCCCGTTGCATATGTTAAAGAAAACTCGTTGAATCTTTTTAAAGTACCTAATGAGGCTTTTCTCTTTTTTTTTTTGTAAAGAAAAAGAAGTTTCTAGCATAAAAATTAAGTAAGTTATGATAAAAATAAGGTCAGTATTTAATTTATTCTTCGAAAAATCAAATAAGACAATCCTCTAATTACCCCTAATTAAAATTGACATTTACCCTTTTGCAGTTCACTTTATACATGTATTAATCATACATCCAAGACGATTATTTAAAATTTCATTTTTTTCACCCTTACTGGTTTTTTAATAACTAAAATTTTTCTTTGCGTAGGTTTTCTGTACAATGAATATTTGGCTAGATGTAGTCCTTTAAAACCCTCTATTTACGAACCACCAGCACCCTTTTCTAGCACTTTAAACTCACCCCATTTAAAAACCACAGGATCCGAAGGAATTTTACGTACAAAGCCTTGTAGTCCTTAAAAAACCCTACAAAAAACTATAAAAATACTTTTTATCGTTAAAAACAAAGGAGATACGTTAAAAACTTCGGAGCATAAAAATCTACACAATATTTTTGAAATTAGACATTTAAAATTGCTAAAACTTTTTAGGCGTATTACCAATAATTAAATTAAGGAAATTGTAAAAGATTAAAGGTCAACTTTAATTGGGGGTAGTTAGCCTTTACTTTAAATAAACGCATACTTTTTGAGTTATTAGCAAAATACCCATTAAAAGTTCGATTTTTGCGTGGACAAAAAACAATGTATAGAACATTTTTGCTTAGAATTACTTTTCCAATCGATTTCTGTTGTTAAAATGTAATAAGAAATTTTTCACTCTCTAGGGGGTGGCATCCACCACGTTTTTGCGCTCTTCGGTTCGATATAGGTTGTGTATCTTTGGGCTATTCCCTACCTTCTGTTAAAATTTCAAGTCAATCCATGCAGGACCAAAGAATTGCCAGGTTTTACCTTTTTAGAGCTTTAATTGCTGTACTAATATTATTTTTAGGTTTTAAACAAAAACTTATTTTTACTTATGTAATATTTCTTTACAGGACGATGATTTTCCTTTTACTTTTAAACAAGAAATTGTGGATGACAGCGATGAAGATCAATCGCAAATGCAAGCTCTCGATTCTATTCAAAAAGTGCCTTCAATCAGCGACTTGTCTGATCCCGAAGCATCTCTTGGTAAGTACTTGAAAAGCTTAAGGTTTTAAAAATTAAAATATATATATATATATATATATATATATATATATATATATATATATATATATATATATATATATATATATATATATATATTATTGACATATACAGAGTGGTTAAACAAAAATGTGACAACAGCGCGTCCCTTGCTTACTAAAAGTAAAACTTATTACTTATTCCCTTTTTTGTTGTGTGTTATTATAACTTTTAAATGTATGGATATGTATAATAACAGCAAAATAAGAACAATAAAACTGCCATTTTTAATAGGTTACATAAAAATTAACTTAACCATTCAAACGCTTTAAAATTTAAATTGCCTAAAATACATCCTCATTAAAAAATTTAGTTTTATGGCGTCACGCTACCTTTAGTAAATTATTTAATATTTATAGTAAAGTAACATATTATTATGATAGAAATATGCTTATAATCATTTTCAATCGTAATTTAGTTAATTAAACTGAAATAATAACAATTAAATTCGCTAAAAGCTGCTCCGCACCTTAGCATTGGTTACAATTACCTATAATTAAAAATGGTGAATGCGAAAGTATAGAAAATAAGCACTGGCAGTAAAACAATATTACCTTCTCGTACAACGACAATATTTTATCAGCTGGTGCATGTTGGGTTGTCTACGGTTAATAATAGGATTACCAATTTAATATTTTCTTGACATCGTGGTGAATGCGCACATTATTGCATAAAGAGCGCCAACCACAGTAAAATATACATACCTTTTTTTGCTCTTAAATTCGGACACCCTCTATAATACTCATATATTCTTACCTTTAATTATCATTTTAATAAGAAAATAGTACGAATCATAGTTGGGTTGATGAAATTAAAGGGAATTTTGATTTTTGGCCATTAATTCTGCCTCCAAAGGTTTTTTTTACCATTTTCATTGAGTTTTACTCTTAATTTTGGCCAATCAAAATTTATTTTTCTTGTGATAAATGTTTATTTGAATATTTTCATTTTTCTGAGAAAGTATCTGTGGTTTTTTTTTTTTGTAAAACCGCCCTTTCAACAAAAAAATAATTTTAAAGATTTTAAGTATGTTTAGTTTCTGGAAAAAATATCTCTTCGTAACATTTAATACACGGTGTATAAGGTATTTCAAAATAATTGCAAAAAATTTATGAAGGTGATTACTTGGTCAAAACAAATAAAAAAAAGGTAGTTTGTTGTATAAACGTTGGGTCAAAAGCAGTGCTGTATTAACCATGAGGCTGACTGGGCTACAGCCTAGGGCGCCATGAATCAATAGGTGCCAGACAGGGAGTTTTTAAAGAAGTTTAGGTTGGATTGGGGGTGGCTAATTTGCCTTGTGAATAAGGCGCTTTTATTTTTTTTTTTTTGGTCCTCAAAAATTTTGTTTGTGGCTTTTTTGGCGATATTTATCTTAACAATAGGCGCTCCGGGAATTCCAGCCTAGGGCGCCTCAAACAGTTAATACAGCCCTAGTCAAAAGTAAACCCTTAGACCCTAGACCTTAGAATAGGGCCAGGATAACCCAAGCCGCTTGGTTTATTGTGCGCCCTGTCGTTTTACGTCTGGGTGTTGTCAGCCAGACGGGACCTACAGCTTAACGTGGGTTCCGAACCACGGTCCTATGCGCGACAACTTAAGACCACGTCCTCGCCCAGGGGGACCAACGAACCTACCAACTGAGTGGGTTCCGCATGTCTACGGTTGCGCAAGACACGGCAAAGTGTGTTCCGACGCCCTGGTCCTTTGGTGGCCTTCAGCGTCGATACATTTTGCACTTTGTCCGTCTGCTGTTGAACTAACCACTAAATTTCCGACCAACTTATAAATAGGCATTTGGCCTCAGCAGAATTCAAACCCACCCGTTGTGAGCCCAACGACCCAGCGCTTTTACACAACAGGCCATAACCGGACTAACCCTTAGAGAGATTTCGCGTACAAAGAGGGCGGAAAAAAAAGCTCTTATTTTTTGTTTTAAAAGGGATTGAGACTAAATTGGTGTTTTTAATTTTAAAATTGAATTTTGCATAGATGGCCACGATATAGACTTTACAACAAAAGAATAAAGTTTGCCCTTGGACCATAATATGTTAACATTTTAAAGCAAAATCTAAGCTTAAACTTTTCATTTTATATTTTAACAACCTGCCAAGCACCCCTATTCACCCTTTGGTTCATTATTTAAAAACTGAATATTTTGTAGGTGTTTATAATCAAAACAGTGTCCAAAATTAGTGTGTATCCATAATAATAATAAAAAAACCGTTTGATTAAAAACAAAATACTAAAAAACATGTATGAAACTGATACCTTTAAAATTTATATTCCAATAATAATTTTGTTAGGTTTTTTACCATTTTTCTAATAAGCATCAAATATTTTTCTAAAAATTATTATAGATACGTACTGATTTCCACAGTTTTTAATTAATAGGTGACCACACCGAGTGGTGAATAGGGTTGCTGGGTGAGGTAAAATAGTTAAATCTCAGATTTTGTTGTGTAAAATATTAACAAGGTATAAACTAACCAGAACCAACTTCTTTAATTATAAAGTCTTTATCAAGCCCACTTATAGATAACCCACATTTAGATCCGCAGTGGCAAGAAGCTTTTTTCCGATTTTTACGACCTCGCGCAGTAAACAAATCGAGGGTAGACGAACGTGCGCACTGGGTGAATACAACATACACACACTTAGTGCCCTCTGTCCGCGTTCTGACCGTGAAAAATATAAAAAAACTGGTAGGTATTTTATATTTTGAAAAAGCTCTTATTCTTTATAATTTAATAATTTAAAAATATACTGGGTGTTCTTTAAGAAAAATCATATGTTTGGTTCATATCTCGAAAAATAAAAAAATAAAAAAATCTAGCTACACCAATAGATTGTTATCTAATAAAAATATCTACTATTATTAGTTATTAATTTTGTTGTAAGTTACAAGACAACTGAAATACAAGGGGGTCCAAGAGTTGCAAAAATGAATTTCGCCCTGTATGCCAAAAACTAAAAGGGGCCATGAAAAAACATTTAGTGTTATCTTTCGTTTCATTAAAAAGTAGTAACAGTTTGCGAAAACCGCAAGTTTCTATGTCTAATAATAACCGAGATACCCTGCAATTGCAACAAAATCCGGACACCCTGTACAGAGTGTGTCTACGTAAGTTGGCGTCAGATGGAACACATTTTTAGTATTAATTTTACGAAAAAAGTTATTTTTTTATAAAAAGTTTGGCATGGTTCAAAACCAAAACCTAATATAAAAGGCAGCCATCAGGTACAGGGTGTCCGACTATATTTTGACTCATTCTGATCGTGAATAACTTTAGAAAAAATAAAGTGATCAAAATGCGGTTTTCGCAAAAAGTCTAATATTTTTAACACGTTTTTATTATATTCTCACCTTTTGGTTATGACATTTCGTTAACACAAAAACAAAATGGCCGAATTTCCGATAAAGGGGCAACTTTGTTATTTTAAATGGAACACCATGTATATTTTTCTACTATTTTAAAATTAATTCTTTCTTTTTTAAAAATGTATTAAAAGCTATAGTACATAGTTATAAAAAAATGGAATTATGGATTAAAAAAATTACTGCATGACAATTAAAAGTATTATTTGACAGTAAACAGTTGCTACATACAAAGTTACAGGAAAAAAATCCGGCAACAAAGCTTTAGAATATTTACAATATTAACAAAAGTTCCAAAAAAGTAATGTAGCTCTACTGCAACTATTATTTTGTGAATAACGTAAACCTGTAACCTAGTATGTAGAAAATGTTCATTGTCCAATAATACTCTTATTCATGCCATGCAGTCAATTTTTCAGCGACTAATATTTTTTTAAATATAATAACTATAAGTTATGTTACACACAGGGGAAAGATTAAACACTTAAACTGCAGACATAAGAAATCTGACTTTGCACCTTTTGCTTCATGGCAGAATTTTTAAGGAAGCTATGATGACAACCACCAAAACACACTAAGCACAAACTGTAGACTAATTCTTCTTGTATATTTTATTTCATTTATTCAATAAATTATAAAAATTATTTAAACAACACGATATTAACTGCGACAACAACAAGAAAAACTTGACTATCAATTGTCATGAACTCTTATACTACTTCAAAATTATGCCGATGGGGGCTTTTTAACACTGTTTCAAGCTTAATTTTAATTATCTATAGTCGTTTTTTACTTTTAGTTGACATTTGAACAATTAATCAAAGTTTAAAGTCACTCGAATGACAGCTGGGCTTAAATCTCCACTAGACTGCAACTAAAATGTAAAATGTTATCTGGAAATAATATGGCGACGTTACATCAAACAACACACATCTATAATTTGTACAATAAAAATTATATATTGTATTTGAACCATCTAAACCCATTTATAATATAATAATAAGGCGAATGGCCATTGAAAACTTGATTTTTCCTTGAACTTTTGTGGAGTGCAAGTTGTGAGCAGGTGCATCTTGGGATTGATTGTGTTATGTAAAATCGGTTGCAGGGTGTATTCCAACGAGTTTGTACCACTGGATAGAGTTTTAAATATGAAATTTGTAGAAAAAAGCTAAGTTAATTCATGGTAGGAGGTGGTTCGTTTTAGATCAATTGGATATGTACAGGGTTTTGTATATTTTTTGCGTAAAATACTGAAAAAAACTTTGGATATAAAGTATAACACTAGAGGAGATAATAAAAGGATTGGGTATTTTTAAACATGAGAAATACCACAGATATGGCGCTATTTAGTACTCTGTATAGTTTATGTGATGATTTTTCTGTCGCCGCTAAAAATACGTAAAATAGTAATAGCGTATCTCAAACTACGGAAACCTTAAAAGAAAAACAATGTAGTTATTCTTAACGTTATAAAACAAATAATTACATATTCGCTAATTCTAGACTATTACTATAATTTGCGTAGCAACGCGCCGTCAGTTCAGTCTACAGATGATCTCACTTACTCGGTAGAAAAGTAAAAATAACGAGAAAAAGCAAACCCGTATGTATTCGTTACTATAAAAATGAGTACTCGTTACTATCGTATCGTTTACGTTACTCGTTTTTTGATACCTCAGTATATCCCCACGTATCAAATCGAGTCCTGTTGTATGTACGCGTGTAGATCTGCAAATGAACTATTGACGAAATTTCCTACATTATAATAATAAAGCAACACAGGTGTCCAAATTATTTTTCGACAAAAACATTTAAACAACAAAAATCTTTTGTTCCCAAACTGAAATTGGACATATTAAATAAAAACATATTTTAAGCAATAAAAATTAGTACAATAAATGCGAGGAACGAAATCGTGCGAGTAATGAAATAGAGGGCGCACTCGTTACTCAGTACCGAATAAATACGGTTTGTTACAGGTCTTTTAATCGAAAGCTTCCTTTCAGTTCAGGTAGGCTAGAAGGCCCGACTGGCCGTGTGTATGCCCATTTAGAAGAATCAAGTAAGATGTTAGTTTGAACGGCTTTTGCTGCGTTCAAGTACAACTTCAAACTTGGGCAACGTCGGCGTCGGGTGCGGTTGGTATTCGGATGGGTGACTATTGGCAAAAACCACGTTCTGTTGTGTGTGGGTGGCTCAGATTTTACGTGTAACTATACCTGCATCCAAGTATAAGATGGAGGGTATTGTGGAGATAGTAGTGAGAGAAAAAAACGTACGTAGTTGCACTACCACGTTGTCTATAAGGAGTGTGAAATGCAATTTTTGAATGTTAAAATACTTTGATATCGTTGACAAATCTGGGAAAAAATAGAGTATTTCAACATCTTAACTTTCTTTGCTTAGTACTTAGGGTTTATGAACGCATTTATATGTTGTCATAAATATTTAAAAAAAAGTTGTGGGATACCTGTCTTAATATAATCCCACTAAGAAACACAATAATGTTTCGATTTTTCATTGTGTCTCTCTTTATTGAAACTTAATGGTAGACGCATTTCTTTTAAATAAGGTACTTGCAAGTACTTTAACTGCTCTTTATTTTATTATACTGCAGGGAAAAGCAAGAAAAATTGAAAGCCTTGGTTTTGTTATTTATATGGAGCGTTGCAAAGCTAAAAGCTGTTTTGTAGTTCAGTTAAATTGACAATGTTTAATTAAAACCAGTCATTTAAATTAAATTAAAGATTGAATAATTTAAAGAACCTCATATGTGAAAAGTATATAAAAATTGGATTAAATTCAATAAGGACAAGATAAAATTAGCGCAGAGCACAAAATAATTTAAAAATACCTACCTTCTCTCGTGACTTAATACAAATTAATAAATTATTTAATACAAAATAATAAAAATGATTATATTTTAATGCTAGCGTTTAAAAATGGCAAATATGGAGAGACAGCATTTCAAAATTTTACTTTAATTTTTTAATGAAAAGTCACATTCTGGATTAATTAATTTTAATAATGTAATACAAAAAATAAGTAAACAATATTAAATGCTATTTTGGTTTGTTCTGGTTAGTCTCTCTGGTTAGTCTAGTTAGGTTCTTTTATTAAACTCCCTTAAATTTAAAAAAGTCTGCATCTCCACAAAATATTTAGAATTTTTGCGCGACTATCCTTTGATTATTATTATATAGGTGTAATGACTTTAAATGGTTTTAACGTAGAATTACTGAAATTAAATTTCTTTTTACTAAAAATAAAAATCTCTTTTATTAAAAACTCTCTCTTTTAAAAACGAACCAATAAATAGGGTCATCATTAGAAAACTGCCACCGTACTCTGTAACTCGATAGAAAAGAAATTTCCTTAAATTGCCATATGATTTGTATGCATAGAAAGGAAATTTCTTATCATTGTTCCTATTTAATGTATTTTTTCAGATTTTACAAGAAAATGTATTACAAAGAAAAAGGACATTTATTTTTTTATTTTGAGAAAAGCTATATGGCATTGACTATAAAAAAAAGTGTACAATACAATAGAACTCAAAAACTAGAAAAAAATTATTAAAAATTAAAAATATATATTAAAAATTAAATTAGTTTGATGATTTAGGTTTAATAGTTTCTTGAAAAATAGGTTACTTATGTATTAAGTAACCGACTTGGAAAAAGGAAGAGGCTATATTTCCGGCTGTATATTTTTTTAGAAAAAAATTGGTGCCCAGGTAGAAATTCACGATAAAAGTTTTTCATGAAATGTTTGTGTCATAAATCAAAAATTTCATAAAAGACTTTTATCGGGGATTCCTACCTTAATATGTAACTTAAGAAAAACTTCATCTGTGCCTTAGCCAAAATTTATATAGTAAAAAAATTACTAATAATAAAATAAATAAAAAACGAAATCCATCGTCTAAACCATCATTGGGTAACCGTGCAAAAAAATTACAAAAATCCGAAAAACTTCCTAGCTCATCTAGCAAACTTACATTTTCTATTCGCGAGAAAGAAACACGTGTATCCATGGACATATCAAGATAATCTATATCCCTTTAATTGGCTCCAATGACCATAAGTATGCCTTAACTGGAGCGCGAATAACTAGCTTGGAATAATTTGGTTTAATAGGAGAAGAGTTATCGAAGGAATGGTGTACTGTCGCCTCAATCTTGTATCAAGTGTGTCTTTTCTATCTATTTAATGTATATCAGGTGCCACAGTATGTTGTTACCCCTATTTTTTTTTAGTTTGCAAAAAAGAACTAAAAAATTACACCTTATTAAAATCATACATTTAAATTTTTCTGCATTACCACAATCTCAAAATTACTTTCCGTTTAATCCAATGTACCCTCAGCACTCTTATTTTAAATAAAGTTATATTTAAATTGTCCATATGAATCTCTTTGCAAATACTTTTTATAATATGGTGTTCAAAGTTGACTGTAGTGACGACGATAGGGTAGGGTCAGGAGTGGCCCCTTAAAATATGGTTGGCGCTGCCTGAAATATAACTAATGTAAAAATAATGTTAGAATCATAGTCATAAAAAAGAATCAATAGAGGAAAACTGCCGTAACATATAATGCATTAAGTTGTTTTACATACCTAAGGACTATTCCCCCTTTCCTCAAAATCCTGACCCATCCTTGAGCATCCCTATTCCAAAAAGCTGGGGTCTCACTGGATGGTGGCACGGAAAATATTTTTACATAAGACCAAGTACGGCCATTACTTCTACCAAAGAAGATACTAGCTAACGCAACTTCTACTTTTAAAAAATATTTTTGGTTAGAACGCAGTAAAAACCAAAACAGGAACTATTTTTTTCCATTAATAAATTTATATTAATAAATCAGGCGCATTTTGTAATTTAATATGTGATGTTATTGACGAAAGAAAATTGGAACATCACTATTTCTTGTGTGTCTCTATGTTTTTGTATGTTTTTGTCACTATAACCCTCCCTAAAACTTATTCCTGGATACGCCACTGCTACTAGATAAACATTCTACAAAAAGGATAAGAGCTTTGCTATTTATTCTGTGATAATCGTAATCTTGACACAATGGCGTAGGTAACTTTAAAAAACAAAATTTACTTTGTATTTATGTATCTTTATAAGTTTTAACCTTTTTTTTGTGCATAAAATTAATTTAGTTTTAATAGGAAGCCTCGTTTCTGAATTCTTTTTGTAATTATACTACTTAATTTATTATTGTCAAAATGAAGAATTTATATTTAATATCAAACCCCAGGAGGGTTACTGTTCTTCTCATACAACGCTGTTGCTAAGAAAAATTCATGTTTGATTTTATTAAAAAAGAAGGAAGGAAAATTTTAACTAAACCACTACATTCTAAAAAAGAGTTGCCTAAAAAATTGATTTTTTTAAATTACCATTTATCCAGTGGCGTGGACCGTCCCCTTCGCCTCCCCTCGGTACGCTAGTGCCTTTATCTTAAAAATAAACGATGTCAGGAAAATTTTGCCAGGGTTTTCAATCTTTTTTTATTCAAAAGCAACATCTGGGTTTTTCTACTAAATGATTATACGTGTGGTAAGGCATTTTACTACACTCGTGTGGTTTTTACGACAAGCATAGGCGCAATTTGGGGGCTTAGCCCCCAAAAGGAAATTAGACAAAATTAGCTTCCCAAAATTCCCAGTATCCAAGCCGAAACTTATGTGACTAAAACCTAAAAGCGATAAGAGAAAGCGTTTTTTATGTCAATAGTACCACTTTTACCCAACTGTAGGTCATTTTTGTGGCAGTAGTAACAAATAAATCCCTTTATCTTTCCCTAATTTTTTTGCAAAGTCTTACAGCTTGCCTCATACCTTACGGGACTACCAAGACTCCAGCCCCCTAAAAACCGAAGGAAATTGCGCCTATGACGACAAGGCTGACAATCTTGTTCTGACAAAATTTCCTAGATATCGAGGTTGGCCTGGCAATACCTCCTAGCAGATCCCGACCATATTTTGCAAGAGGACAAAAAGTCGTTTAATCTACTATTGGTTTAATAATAATTGTTTTAGTTTTTTTTAATTATTGATTAAAGCAACGAGCAATAAAATCGATGAAAAAATTAATTTTAATTATTAAGTGTATTTGTATGCTACAATTTTAAATCTACAAAGATATAGAAATGTATTTAACTTAAAATCATACCGCAATATAAAGATGGACATGTTAAATATGTGTCACAATCTTTTACTAAAAATTTAAAATTTCCGATACCATTCCTTTTAAATTTTTGCCCCTCATCTATAACAATCTACATAGAAAGAAATAAAATGTTTACTTTTAAAATTATACAGGGTGTAATTTAATTGATGGCTAAAAATACAGAGTATAATTCCTTAGCTTATTTTAGGAAGAAAAGTTAATATGAACATATGTCCTAAACGTCTTAACTTTTGAGATACAGGGTGTTAAAATTTTCAAAAAACCAAAAAATTTTGAAAACACCTATTTTAGTAAAAACTGTTATACTGGACTGGATATAAACCCTATTTAAATAAGTTTTTAATATTTTTGTTACATAATTGCTAATTAAAAATTTTAAAACCTAATTTTAAAAAAAACCGCAATTCTTCTTTTATGGTCTAAAAATATGCCATTAAGTGAATCTTATTTTTTTCTGATAAACTAAACAAGATACGAAAAAAAATTAGGAGATATAAAAGCAGTATTTTTATTTGCTTAATCCAAGGAAAGCACAAAAATTTTACACACATTTACACAGTCAGTGGCGTACCGTTTTTTGTTGGAAATATTCGTTCAGTTGCCTCTCGAGATGCCACTGGATTTATTAAATGTAATTAGGTTAGTGGTAAATTACCGCCTTAATGTCATTAATAATATTGCCAAATTAAAACAAAATTGGGGAAAAATAGTAAGGAAATTTTTCTTTTTAATTTTAACACTCTGTATCTCAAAAGGTAAGAGGTTTAGGACATATGTATTTATGAACTTTTCTTCCTAAAATAGGCTAAGGAATCATACCCTGTATTTTTTGCAATCAATTAAATTACACCCTGTATATCTATAGAGCTTTCGTCATTGCGCTTATTTTCTTTTAAATTCATTTCTTTCTTTGAGCAAACCAATGATTTTTATTCAACATAAAAACAATTTCAGATATCTTTATTGGATCTAACATCAGCTATAAGAAAGATCGTATCTTTTAATAAGTTTCTATCTTACTACAAGGTGTTATATTGCTACTGCATTGATCTTACATGTTACTTTTGCATTGATAGTGAATAACTCTTATTTTGCGCGCAGTACCTCCCTTTTTAATTATATTTTGCAAAAAAACTTATTGTATATGTTTTGTACGAGGGTAACTTAAATATTAATAAATATAATAAACGTAGGTATTGTAGTTTATTATATTGATATTCAAAGTTGAATCCAAAAGTAATTTCAACTTTTTAAGAAGTGAATTTATTTAAAAATTTAAAAGATCTTTTTTCTATCGTATCTATTAATGTCATCTCCTTAATGATCCTTCACTTACAGAAAGGCTTCCCTCTCTTGCCCATCGTCGGGCTGTGGGGGATTTATCGCTTTTATAGGTACTTCCATGGCTTCTGCTCTGAAGAACTGTCCAGTATAGTTCCTCTACTCACGGTTCCCAACAGAGAAACTCGTGGTTCCGCGCGTATGCATCCCTATACGGTCCAACTGGACAGGCCCCGAACTTCCCAGTTTGTTCGTTCTTTTATCCCTAGAGTTCCTAGATTGTGTAACCTGCTGCCCGCGGAGGTCTTCTCCTTCCCCCAAATCTTCAAGTATTTAAGACCCGTTTCAACAAACTCCCTCTTACCTCGCTTAAGACACCCACGGTACGTTAGTATTTAGGCTTTTAGCCTTCGTGGTTTGTCCAAAGAAAAAATATATATATATTTTTTTTAAATATACTAATTGCTAACAAACGCAAAATATTTTAGGAGGTCTTTCCTTGTTCAAAATAAAGGCTAGTTTGCTTTATAAACATGGGGTTAGAAAGCATATTTTTGTAAAAGTTATACTTTCGTAGAAGTTTAATGTTCAAGCGCTTTTCGTTTAAAAAAAATCAAAACGTTTATTTTCCCCGTGTTTTACCACGATATGTCCCTAATATTTGACTTTTGACCCTATGTTTATAAAGCAAATTACCCTTTATTTTGAACAAAAAAAATAGGTGCAATTAGGGCTGGCTAGGGGAGGGGGCTTAGCCGCCCTGAGACGGCGAATAGCCCCCAATACTATTGAACATTTAAAGTAAATTAGTGTTTTTCGGCAAATATACTCTATAATTACTGACAAGAAATCACCTTTTAAATTTTTGCATTTGTTTAGAAACACCATGTATATTGTATTTATTTAAATATTGATATTGGTAGTAGTAACACAAATTCAAACTTAAGAAACAATATTGAAAACTTGTTCAAGGTTCAAAGCCCAATTACAGTGCTATTGTTTTTAGACATGATCAGTAAACAAAGTGAGGGAAGCAAAACTGATAACATTTTTGAAACTTATGTGGTTTTTAAACTTCATTCTGAATGTTTAATAATATTTTAAATGTCATCTGTCATGTGATCAAATGATCATAATCATGATGGTGAAGGAACTGAGGGACGTGAAACTGATATTTATGTTTTTAAAAAATACCATTTTTATAGAAACAGCTTATTTGACAACAATTTACAAGGAGAGCTATTTTGTGGGAAATTTAATTTCTTTAAGAATGTGTGTTGTGGTAAAAATTTTCAGATCACCAATTTTCGGGTTTTGAAAAGAAAAAGATTGTTGGTAAAAAGTGTTGGTCGCGAAGATGGACTTTAATATCAATATTATCATTTTTTTTGATCTTGAACAATATTTTTGATATATTTTTCAAAAAAGTCGTTTTTTTGTCCCCGGTATAGTGTTTAGCAAAAGGTATCAAACAAGGCAGATATTTAGAATAATATAGTATATTTCCTAACTAGTGTTAGGAAACCTATTTTTTCTACGAGCGTAAGGGAAACATAAAATCTTTATTATTTTTTATTATTTTAACACAATGCTTCCTAATATCCTACCATACCAAAGCAAAATTTCCTTTTAAATGTGAACTACATGAAAACCCTTCATTGCGACTCACTAATATTTGGTTTAAAATTGTTGTACTTTTCCGAACTAGTGACAATGACACTCCAAACTAAATTGCGTTCGGAAAAGTTCTGCTTTCCACACGCTAGTAATTTTTTAAAACCCTATTGAACTACAGGGAGTTTCAATAAAATACAGCCCCATTAAGTCGTTTAAAGTTTTAATTTTTTAATTAATTGATATAACTGCTTTACGGAATTCTAATTTTACTTTTCTTTATAAGTTTTTAAAATAAATTACCTTTCTTTAGAAACACCCGTATAATTTTATAAACTCGAAGAGGCTTTTATTACTTAAAATTTGTTGTGTAGGTGGATAAAGGTGTTAATATATTCGCAGACAAAGATAGATAAGTAGTACGTAGTATGTTTTTGTAATCCTTATTTAATAGGCACACCTCGTATCTATTGTGGAAAAAACAGGAATGTAAAGATAATATCTTTTTTAAAATTATAGCCTTAACCTTTACCAAAGGTGTTATAATTTGCTACTGTGAACCAAATATATATACGCGCGTTGCTAGTGTGTAAGCATTTAATAATAATAAAGTTGCGTATATATCGTGTGTGTATTTTTCTGGAGAGCAAGAGTTATTTTTTAAGAAGGCAAAACTACATTGGTTATGGTTGAAAGAATTCTTATTAGTTTTAATTGGCGATAAGGAATTTTCTTTACGATTTTGTGATTTAGCTTTATTGGACGCATCGATAGTAATCGATTTGTGATATTAAGTTCATATACATATCGTTTTTCTTTTTAATGATAACTTAGGCACCTTATTCAGGGTTGTATTATACTTTCATTATTAATTATTGCACTTATTTCAGAGTCAAAGACAAAATATGCATAAAATATAAAATCTTCTCTTGCCCTAATTGCATTAAATCTTCGTCAGTCAGAAATTTGGTGTATATATAAGCTTATATTATCAATGTCTTCAAAATAGTCTTATACAATTTTGTTGTAAAATCCACAAGTACTTGTTTTGAGCAATTGAGATTTTAACATGTTAGGCAATAGTGTTTTTTTCGCTTATTTTTTTACGGATTTTACATCACAAGCAGACAAAATATTTCTATTTTTAGAGTAAATAAATTATAATCCTTAAGGTATTTACTTTATGATGGAATAAAAAATAATTTCCAAGTCAATAAGTTCTATATTTTTTGTGGTAGGGGGATATGTAATTTCACAAATTTTATTTTTTTCTCTCAAAAACTAAGCAATATACAAAATACAGTTATTAGCCAAAAACTTTATTTTCATTTGTCTAATGAAAATAATGTGTAAAAATTGCACAAAAGTTAGTGGCATTCATTTTGATATATCGTCGGCAATAGGTGTATTCCTTTTGGGGTCTATAAAACCGCCCGGAATGAGACCAGAAGTGCTTGCAGTCTATTGTATTTTTGACAGTTTTGACACTATTGACAGATCAAGAACGGTTTCGGTCGGTTCTATAGCATAGAACAAGTATCACGATGTGACGTATCGCAAAAAATAGGAAAATTGAAGAAAGCCGATATTAGAGAAGAAGGTCCGAATATGGGCTATGTGTGGATTATGGGGCCATAAAAAATATCGCACAATAGTTAATGAAAAGATACGGTTACTCATGACCCCCTCAACTCACTTGTTTTTTGTTTGTCATCTTAAAACCAAAACCCGAAGAGAAGCAAAACACTTGTCAAATGAAACTTTACGCCATACATTTTTTCGAGTAGAAACTAATGCCGCGGTCCGAATTGTGCTCACAGCATTTACGACGTATAGACTTCCAACGAGCCGAACGGTATGATTTAGGTGAGCGCGCCAACGTCTGTTTGCAGTATTAATAATTCGGGCCACATGTGAGTGTGTTTATGAATTCAATAAGTTCAACATAACCAAACAAAGCATTTTTTAATATAAACATAAGTGGAGCATGTGGTTTAACTGATGAAGATGGGAAAATGCTTGTATTTTAAGCATTTCTTGAAATCGAGGAAAGTAATGATAAATAAATTTTATTTTGGACGCTTGAAATCACAGTCACAATACATTGCTTCAACTAAATGGTGATGCTTACGATGCCAACGATCTAACCCGTGAGTACTGTTAGCAGGATGTGACATCACATGTGATGTCATAGCTTCCACAACGCTAAAGGTAGGCGTGAAAACCACGAATCGGACCGCGTGTTGGTACGCTATAAGCGCTGTGAGCATATTCGGATCGCAACCTAAGTATCAGTTTGTGCCGTAACTACGCATCACTTTGAAGTCAACGTTGGTCCTGCACACTCGTTAGTCTATATGGTAATACACTTATTCTTTATTTAAACAATATAAAGTAATTGTGTAAAAATAGTTTTCTACTCGCGTGTGCAAAGTAGTTACTTTGCGCACTCGTTTGCGAGTGCAAAGTTGAAGTTTGCGCACGCAATCTTACATTAAAAACTGGTATTAGAGCAACAACAAATAAAAGTCACAAGAGACAAATAGGTACTATCTGACTTTAAGAATTATTAGTATAAAAATAAATAATATTATGTTTTTACTTCTCTAAGCCATGACCTTTTAGTCTAAGTTACTAAGACACTCATAGAAAAAATATTGTTCCTAACACTTGCGCAGTGTCTTTTCTGCACGTAAACCTTCGCGTCTTTCGTATTTCTGCTTTTGCGTGCGGGAAAGTATCATTTTGCGCACTTGTTAAGGAAAATAACTATTTAAAATTTTAAAATTTGTTGGTTATGCTTGAAATATGCCACACACTGAATTAAAATATGGGCATATTTGGGCCATGTTAAGTTTGTTTTTATTTTGTAAATCAAATGCCTCGAACATCCAGATAATATATGGGCTGTTTTTGATAATGTCAAAGACAAGATATGAATGTGATGCGTTAGGCTTTGGGCACGATAACCAGCGTAAGCGTCGAACGGCTGATTTAAAAAACAAACTTTTGTTCTCGCATAAAGATCAAAGACAGCGCTCACACATTTTCCGCTCTTCGCTAGCCGTTTACGCTTAGAACCGTGTCTGAGGCCATATGTGCGAGAGATCGGCGCACGAAGCCTGTGCGAACACTGAGCTTGGCAAATATAATTGCGATTATTGTTAAAAACCAGAGTTGGGTCGTATTCGAATACTCAGTATTCTGAATAGTATTCAGAATACATTCTGCTGGTATTCGAATAGTATTCGAATACATTTGTGTGTTTGGTATTCGGTACTCGGCAAAATACTTTTTTGGTTAGTGTTCGGGATTCTGTATTCGAATACTTTTGAAGTATTCGACGAATACTTTTGAGTATTCGAATACCGACGTTCCGGTATTCGAATACCGGAATGTAAGCAGTATTCTAAATACCAAAATTGTCACGAGTAGAATGCTAAGAAGGGAACAAAAAGTAGGAAAAAATGAGGTAAGGACTTTTTTTTGCTCTTCAAGTTTTTAATATCGGTATTTTTTTCTAGTATTTGAATCTTTTTTTTCCAGTATTCGAATACCGATTCCGGGTATTCGTGAATACCAGTATTCGAATACTTTTTCTTCAAGTATTCAAATATTCGGTATTCGAATACTTTCTTTTCCGGCATTCGTATTCGTATTCGAATACCGAATTTCAGTATTCGATTACTTTTTGATTATAAAAATGTTTTACAGTTCACTTTTTGCTTTTATATAAGATGACCTATATTTCAAGCATTCTTGTTACGAGTATAAATATGGCTTTTGTTTCCTTTTTTAAATTTACTAATTTATATGAAGAAATTAAAACATATTTTTTGCTACTTCTAAAATATACCTACATATGTAAATAATCATTTGTTTATAAATATTTATACTAGTAAATAAGATGTATAACAAAAACAAAACAAAATATGACATATTTGGACCTTCACTATTTCCTAAAAAAGTCTCTCCATAATCTTACAAAATAATACAAGTAAGATTTTGATAGGTTTAAAGTTAAAGAAATCTATACCAATATATAAAGAGGTAAAGTTTGTAACTTTGTGAGTTTGTTTCTAGCCGCTAATCTTCGGAAATACTGAGCCTACCATAAAAATTCTTTCACAATCAAAAAGCTACACTATTCAGGAGTGGTATAGGGTATACTTTATTATGATTAAACAAAAAGTTCAGATATTATCGTCCAACGATTGGGCACGGGCATAGGCGTAACTAGCCATCGAAGCTGGATGGGGCCTAGGGGGCCTTCCAAGACCCTGAAGGGGGCCTGGACACTACTGAAACGTTATATGTACACATTTCCTTATTGCAATTGAAAAAATATGTTAATTGTAGGTATAGTAAGAAGTTATGACTTGTTTAATAGACACGTCAGCACTTGGTTTGTATAACGGATGAAAAGCAAATATATAAAATAAAGAAATAAGGTTATAATCAAAAACAACATCTGCAACGAAAAACTCGCTATTAAATGTTATTATTTTCTAATATTTACATTTTTATTCTAAATTATTTAATGTATGATAATTTAATATTTATAAGTTCCATGATTTGCAAAGCATCCGTTAAATTATACATAGGTAAATTCTAAACAAATAAAAATGTCAAGTGTACTATGAGAAAGTGTCACATTGATTAAGAAACCATGAGATAAAGCTAATGGCATAACAGAATAAACATATACAAGCGCCACAAAAATCAATGACATATTAATTCAATTTACATAATAAAACATTTAAACAGGAAACGATTTAGCGACTAAAAATAAGTTAATGTTGTTGAACCATTCTTTCCCATACCATATTAAAAAGTGGGAAAGTCAACTTTAACGAATATCATTAGCCAAAATTCACAAATCTTTTTGAACGAAATTTGTTTAAATATACATAATATTGGTTTACAATGTTGCCAATATATTGGAATTGAACCTTAATTGGCATTAAATTACAAAAAAAAAACTGAATCTTTTCATTTTATTTGAAAAATCTGGGGTGTGATTATCATTTTTGATATCAAAGATAGTTTTAGGTCAATTTTAAAATATATTTTAGTATTTTTATTGATTTACACTATTTAATCGTTTTAAAATAATACAGGGCTTTGTAAAAATCGATCTAAAAGTATGAAAAATCCATCTAAAAAGTATGAAAAAATAAAAAAATCAAAACAAAATATGTCCATTGTTCACACTTTTGTATTACAAAATCAGAAAGGTCCAATATACAGGTAGTGCCAAATTAACCTTGCACACTTTTTCATTAATAATAACTTTTTATTTGTTGCGCCTATCTTTTTATTTAGGTAGATAGGTTCTCCAGGTTTGGCAATTTTGGTCAAATAGATTTATACAGGACTGGACTTACGGGACTTTTTCCAAAATATTGTATATAACCTCGTTGCAAAAGAAATCTGATTTAGCTACAATTAAGCTTATACGTTTTTCTTGTAGACAAACTATGGAAAATAATTCAGTTAACGCGAATCTGTCAGCAATTTGAGGATTTAGGAATCATAATTATTTTTAATAAATAATGCTCCCCATAAAGCATGCATTTCTTTTAATTTTAAAAAGAACTTTCTCTTTAGTGTCCGTTGAAAATCAAAAATGTGAGGGTATCATGGTTACTGAGTTGGATGCTGACCAAACTTAACTGTAAATTAATTAAAAATAAACGTATAATTGTAGATAAAATTATTTTATTTTTTAACGAAATTTATTGCATCATTTTGAAAAAAGTCCCGTAAGTACAGTCATGTTAAAATCCATTTGACCAAAATTGGCAAACCTAGAAAAAAAATATCTACCTATTAGCCCCTCAAAAATTATAAAGATGGGCGCCACAGATAAAAGGTTATTATTAGTTAAAAAGTGTGCAAGTTTATATTGGCCCACACTGTAAGTAGTAATTTTTATGGTATCGTCGTATTGCTGCAGAAATTTAAGTAAAAAATGTTGGTTAAAAAAAAAAATTAAAAATAAAATATTATGGCTTTTTCGGATAATTCCATACAAAAATTATTTTATTGTTTTAAGTCTCCAAAGTTAAAATATGTTGTTAAAAAATCTTAGATATGTAAGATAATTACAAAAAAGAAGACATGTCTAAAATATTTTATGTATATTTTTCTCAAAAAAAAAATTAATAATAAAAGGAAAATTATTATATGAAAAAATACCGAGTGCCCACAAATCTATTAAACAAGCCGTAACTTTTAAAGTATTAGACATATTATCAAAATGATACTTGGAATAGATAAGTGGTATGGAATAACGAAAGTTTTCGCATATTTTTGACTTTTGTGTTAATTCCGGTTAGCCGGAAATAGCTCCAATTTTGATTTTTTAAGTGAAACACCCTGAATATTTTAAGTGTTTTGGATTTCTAAAACAATTCCTAATAGAAAGTTGACGTTCCCAAAAGTCGTTAATTTTTTGAGAGTCATTTGTAATATTGCACCTAGGGGGCCATTATCCTTATTTATGACCTTATTTTTAATCCGATCGTAAATAAATTAGTGTTGTTAGTTTCGTAAAAATCCTTTTTAATAAAGTGGTTGTGTAAAATGGGTTGCCATTCAAAAGTAAAACTTGGCAGGAAAATGTCAATTTTTCAACTTGCTTTGTTCCTATCTTTCATACCAGTAATTAAAACTTTGCGATTATATTCTTCTATCATCACCTAAAGTGCCTGGATTAATTTAAGCCCAATCATGACCACCTAGATACAATATTAAACAAAAATAACTCAAAAAATTAAAAAGAAGGCTTAAAAACTTTTCAAAATTTGACATACTAATTAAAAATTGTCTCAGGAATCCAAAAATAATAAAATATACAGAGTATTTTATTTAAAAATTTAAATTTGAAACCATTTGGAAGTGAAAAATATGCGAAAACCCGCTTTACTCGCATCATATACCTGCATACCAAGTTTCGTTTTAATAGATCTAATAGTTTAGGAGTTATGGCTTGTCAACTAAATTCGTTTAAACCAGGTATGTTTCTAGCCCCCAAAAGATTTATAATTTAACATATTTATAAATTTAAATGTCAAACGTTTTTGCTTTTTACATTTGTACCATACTTGTGTGTTCCTTTGACATTTTCTACCGTGGCAGTTGGATTCCATATTCTCCTTATCGGAGTCTACATTGTCTTACTAACCAGTCAATCAGTCAGGTGGCCCTTAAGCCCTTGCATCCAGACAATAGTCTATTGGTCAAACACACCACCACCCAATAGTATAGGAGGTAACAACGTTTTCAGAAAAGAATTGTGTGTGACAGCTCTAAATGTCAAGGTCACATCTGAGCGCTGAAGCAACCGTTACTGCCAGCCAGACAACCGAGGATCTACCCGAAAGAGGAGAAAAAATAAGATATCAAAAAATCGGCTTAAAATTCTTGTTTTCCCGACGTTGCTACCTCCCGGACTACAAGCAACTATACAGTTCTTCACCAGTTTGGTGCTGATCATACAGGAACTGATCGCTTTGATGGTTAGTTCTGGTTAGTCTTGCTGTTCGAGTAAATTTTAATGGTTTTGCCAATGCCACTTTGATGATTTCCTAGCCCTAGCATATTGTTACATAACTACAATTTCCGTCTGGAACACTGCAAGTTGTGTAACTTTGACTAAAAGCATTTAATAAAGCTTTTTATTTGTCGTTCAGTAAAAATGATTAATTTAATGGTGATTTAATTTTAACGTTATCAACACTTATGCCTAATTTTTTGACATTTAATTTAAAAAACATACAATTTTCCATTATAGCAAGATTTTTGTCCTGTATCAGGTCAAGTCGGCTTGAAATTTCGATCGTTTTACGTTGGGCAAAGTTTTGATTTTTGTTCCTTAAACTTTTTCATTAATTGAACACTGGTGTTTCTAATAAGGTGTTTAAAGTATTTGCACACATCACTGAGATTGGTACTTTTATCTAACTAACATGGTAACGCTACGGACACATAAATTGTCTGGTTTCTAGAGATAGAGCAGAAATATTTTTCAGGTCATATTTGGTATCTTTTTTAGTATAGTAAATCAAAAATGTCTATTCAATTTACTCTTACTAAGTCAATAAATTGCATACTTTTTCTATGTTTCATGTTTTAATTTGAGAGTCATATTACCGAACACAATGTTTCAACACTATCAATCAGCTGAAAAAATGGGTATCTAGATCCAATCAAAAGAATAGCAAAGGAGAGAGAATCACATCAAATCAAAAAAGTGGTACAATTTGAACCACGTTTAACGAATCTACAAGTCATGCGCACAAAGAAATTTTGGCAATATTTGTGAAATGCGCATGAGACAAAATCCCGCTGTGTTCAGTTAACATTCGCACTAGGCAAAGTTGGTAAAATATTGACTTGATAATATACAATATGAGCAACGCTGTTTGGTTCATCGGCAAGCAATAGAATAACAAAACAAGCTCTATTAGTCACGCATGTTTACATGCCGGGATTTAGTTAGATTGTCTTTTTTCCTCACATTGCCTATATGTTATGTTATTTAACTGAACCTGTAAAACTAGACACAAAGTTATTACATTGGAAATGCGTAATTTTACAAAAATAAAATCAAAATTTAACATTGCTAATCGGTAAGTTAATGTATCACTAGGTGCAGGTGTGTGTCATTTTTCAATGGTTCAACTGTTTTTCTCCCCTTTTCTGTTCTCATTGAATTCAATTTAACAAAGAATATTTACAGAAATACCACGATTTTTGGTTTGTGTCTTGGCACATTTGAAAACATGGCTTTAAATTTTAGAAAAAAAAACATTAGGCGTCATTGTCTAACAAACTAAATCACACAAAGAATGGATCAGTCAGCGTTTCGAATAATTTTATATAAAGCTTTAAAAGATAATTTTTGGTTTTTAGACCAGTTTTCTGTTTTGCAAAGTTTTTAACAAAATTCACAATACAGGTTGTTAGCCTGGCTTTTTGTTTAATTTTTATTGCATTAATCCAATAAATTATTAAAAAATATATGAAAAAATATAATTCTAACTGCAACAATATCAAGTAAAATATGAGAAACAAAAATGTCATAGTGCACCAAAAGGGTTCAAAAAGTATCCGGTAGAGGCACATAATCTGAATCGCTAATACAATGAGTTTACATTGATTTTGTCAGATTGATAGCACTTTGGCAACATGGTCAATATCAGTTCACCTCGTGTATTTCCTGCAGTTTAATTTCGATGTCCCCGTAGGGCATATAGTAGGTATACTGACCCCATAATATACCTGTTCATTCATACACACTCACACATCGTGGGAAACTGCTCGACGGCGGATGGGCAGCAGGCTATATACCTTTCTCTTTTCAACAACGTAAGCGCGCCGTGGTCTGGTCTTTGTCTTTTTTAGATTCGGGCTATCGATATACCGACTGCTGATTGCCCGTAGGGGATAGTCATTATATCAGTGGTGTTGCAGTATACACTTGACCATTGACTATCTAATACTGTTAAATTAAAAGAAAGTCCTTTAAACAATTTAATATATAATTGTTTCATAATCAGTGGCCACGCCAGGGGAGGTAGGGCAGGGATTTCCCGGGACACCCCTGAAAAATTGCTGGCTATTCCTGAAAAACTAGTGGGCCCCCTGTTAGATAGAACATAAGGAGAAAAAAATAGGTACTAGTTAGGTAAGATATTAGGCGGGACACAAAAGAACATTAGAGTTGAATATTTGGAATTGTACAAATGAGGATCTGTTTTCTTTTCTTCTCAAAATTATTGCGGGACAGGAAATAATATTATAGTGGACTAAGGAATTTAAGGTTCTTATCACCACGGTGTTTATCGTCTTTGCCATACTCCGGCTCTCTGCCATTCTGTCCATCAATGCTTGATCGTTCATTAATGACTATGATGCTACTCTTTTAGTGTTCCTTTACTTACAGTTTCATTCCGCAGGGTGTCCGGGAAAATGTGGGAAATCTCTCGCACACGTATGGAACAGATGAAAATAACACGACAAGTTTCTATAAAATTTTTCCGTTTAAGCCCCCCTGCGGAGATATGATCCCCTAAAGGGGGCAGCTAGAAATCGATTTTTCGTGAATAACTTTTAAAGCGCTCTGTATAATTTGATAATATTTTAGTACGATGCATACTAGTAAAGACCTCTTAAAATAGTGCCCTTGAAACTTATGTCGCTTCTTTAGTTTGCCAGGGACGGACTAGTTTTCGCACATTATTGATAATATTTTTACGCCCTGTATGGTGAAGACACAAAAAATATGTTTTTGGGTAGTTTAAACCTTTTGCTAAAAAAAAGGTACTCTTGTTTGACATCGATAAAATGAGCCGTTTTCGAGTAAAAAAGTCTTTGTTTTTCTAATTTTTGTGGGGTTGATATGAGGAAGAATTCCTTATCATCCACATTTTTATTAAATTCAATAAAAACTGAACATCAACTGCTTAATTAAAAACTTCGTAAGAAGGTTCAACATGGCCTCCGTGAAGTCTGATACACTCACGAGCCCGACGAATTGAGGACTGCTGTACCCGCCACAATAGGCCAACATTATTCCTTATTTGATCGCAGTGAAACGTGATTCTCCGGAGAAGTTCCTCCCTACTTTCGACAGGAGTGGAATACACATACAAAGTTTTAAGATGTCCCCACAAGTGAAAATCGAGTGGCGTCAAGTCGGGAGATCGAGGAGGCCAGGCAATAGGTCCTCCTCTACCTATCCAACGGTTTGGATAGACTGTATTTAGGTGCTCCCGCACAGCAACGGTGAAATGGGGTGGTGCCCCATCGTGCATGTAGTACATGTTTCGGCGAGTTTCAAGTGGTAAGTGTTCTACTAAATAGTGAAAATCGTTCTGAACGAATTTCCAAGTAAAGTTGTCCATTTAGTCGTGCCGGAAGTACGAATGGTCCAATCAAGAAATTGCCAACGATTCCTGCCCAGACATTAATTTGTTGAAACTGATGTTGGTGATGCGAGATAATAGTCGCATGAGGATTTTCGTCAGCCCATACATGCGAGTTGTGTAAATTAATGATTCCATTTTTGCTAAAACCTGCTTCGTCCGTGAAGAGAATCGTGCTAATGAAATTTGCATTGTTTCGTTGCTGATTCAATAACCTTCACCATACAGGGCGTAAAAAATATTATCAAAAATCGGTAACCTCCTCAGTGGTACAAATAAAAATATTGAAAAAATACGTGCTGCGTGAAAGAAGTAGATTTAGATGTGGATGTCAAAATATAATGGATTTTATGAAAATAAAACTTAACTCCCCAAATGAATAAAAATGGTAGTTTTGATATTATTAAGGTCGAAGATTAAAGGAAGGAAAACCAAGTATACCAATACACTGATATTCATTAAAGGAATTTAAGTATTAAAAAGTTTTGCAAGAACTGTTAATAAAAAAAATGTTAAAAACATATGAAGCTTCAATAATACAGGTAAAATATACTAGTGATTCATTTCCTAGTACTGACCTTTCCCAAAAAATAATAATTATACCACTACAAAGTCTATTACTGCAAATTTAAGCCTTTGTTTTAATTCTTCAATGAAGCATCATACTATATGTCTATATTAATCCAAAAGTCAATTTGTTGTGAAAGGATAGATACAGTAAGTATATGAATCAATATTACTACGCCTCTGTTTTTATGAGGTACTCACCTAATCATTTGCGTCCATAATAATATAACCACAGGCAACAATATTTTTTCGGTAGGCAAATGTATTATACCAGCTTTTGAGAGCATACTGTTATGCTTAAGATAAATGGGGATTTCACAATCGTAGGTTCGCTATTGGAATTATTAATCTATGTGGTTTGTAGTACCTTGTTCGCTACCGCGTTTGCTAATTGGCTACTTCCATTGAGTGAAGGTGGTGATTTTGCAGAGTAAAAAATTTAACTGGGTTTCCTATTGAAACATGGTTTTATAACAACGTGACATAACTTTACCGTTCCTTAATAAACTTTTAGTTAAACTCTGTAGTAGGGCTGGCAAAAACCGGAAAAAATAAAACCGGTTAATCAGTTTTTAAAAAACCGGATTCGGTTAAAACCGGTTAACCGAATATGTAAAAACCGGTATTTAAAACCGATTTAAAACCGAAACCGGGTTTTAAAACCGAAAAACCGAAAACGGTTTTCATAACCGATACACCGAAATCGGTTTTGAAAACCGAAAACCGAAAACGGTCTTTAAACCCGAAAACGGTTTTCAAAACCGAAAAGGCTTTTCTAAACCACAGTTAACAGAAAATCGGAAAGTAATTATTCTCTATTAATCGTTTTTGCGTTGATTACGGATTTGCCCATGAGCTGTGGTGTTAAGTGATAATCATTATTCATCCTAGAATATTCTTCAATAGAAATTGGTTAAATATAAATAAGAATAAAAATAATATAACATCCTTGTTAATAAAATGCAAGATTCTAAAAGGTGATGTAAAAATTCCATACATACATACCTAATTTTTTCCTCTGTATTTAAAATTGGTATTCTATTTTCGGTGTTTTTTCTTGGTTTATTGGTTCATAAAAAACAGAAAAGGAAAAGTGGTGATTTTTAAATTTTAATTTAGTGTATTATTATAGTAAGTTGTAGTTTTTATATAAACCGCAATCAACCAAAAACCTATTAATTGATATTCGAAGAACCGCTTTTCGATTTTGGTCCGATTATCCGAAAAACCGGTATTTGAAAACCGCTTTTTAAAACCGGTTAACCGATATTCGAAAACCGGTTTTCAAATACCGGTTAACCGGTATTCGAAACCGGTTTTCGAATACCAGTTTTCGGTTTTGGCCAAAACCGCGGTTAACCGAAAACCGGTTTATCGGTTAACCGAAAAACCGGTTTCGGTTGCCAGCCCTACTCTGTAGATTAAGGAACACACTGGACAATTTTCTGGTAATAAATAGGTCGAAAAATATGAAGGTGTTTAAAAAAGGGCAATGACAGCCTAATGGCTAAAAGGATAATTATTTTTTACAGGTGTATTCACCCAGTGTTTAAAAAATTATATTCATTCAACAGAGTAAGTAACTTTTGTACTGCAAAATTTAACTACTTACCAAGTAGCTTAGCAGAGCGCTTTTGGTAAAACCAGCTTTATTAACTCCTGCTTGTAGGTAACACTTTTGGAAGATGGTTTTACCGGGAACAGTTTTCTACGCCATTAAGTAAATGATAACATTTTGCATATACAAAAAAATTTATCGAATGAATCGTTTATTTCAGAAACATGCTAAGTGCTCTTTATTAAATTTTCGGTAAACGACAAAAACTTCCTATCTTTAAAATTAATAAACATTTTGGCTTCAAAATTTGAATAGTACTTAGTAACTTCTGAAAACAGATGTTATCTGTATTAACACTGTAATAATTCTATTTTGTTTTAAAAAATATATAATAATTTTGCATTTGGATTGTTGCAATAAAATAAATTATCTTTAAAAGGTGAAAAAAAGCTACCCCAAATTCCGGAGGTTAAAATATGATGATTTAGCCCAACTTATCTTGGTCCAAAAGTGGATGATTTCGGAAATAAAGGATGTTTTGTTTTGGTTTTAGTTTTTTATAAATAATTGTCTTAGTAATGGATGTAGTGTCAAAATATTTGGCTAAAGGGAGTTCTTGAGATTCAGAATTTGCTATAGATTTTACTGTAAACTGTAGATAGCGCCACCTGCTGTATGCCACTCTCTATGTAGGTAATATTGAAATAAAAATTATTTTTCTTTATTATATTTTGGCTAAAAAGGTATTTCTGCAAAGTTAATTTAAGCCACCGTTTTTAAGATATCTGAAATTAAAGAAAAAAAATCTGTATGGCTAGGGTTAACCTATACAAGGTGTATTTGAATTAGATGTTTATCTCTAAGAGTGTAAATCCTTAGGCTATTTTAAGAAGAAAAGTTTTTATAAACCTATGTCATAAATGTCCTAACTTTTATAATACACAGTGGTAAAAAAGTATATTTTTAAAACTTTGCCACACTGGATCTCTGATCAGTAAAATGGTATGTTTTACTAACTTGGATGACTATTTTGACATGTTCACTACAACAAGACGGCTTTGGTGAAGTAAGCATATAGGGTTACCAAAGAACTACCATAAAATTTACTTCCGAAACACATTATGAATCGTCGCTTGAAACACACACAGGCGCATGATAAATGTCATAAAAACGTGAGTTTACATATTACAAATAAAAATTACTGTAAATCTCATTTTTGCCAAAAATCGGTTGGCTTGTTTCTGAAATAAACGATTTAAATATTCTTGCAGCAGTTTTGGTTTGAAACATTTCTTGCAAAAAATTCGACAGACGCTATTTAAAGTGTAAAAACACCAATGGTTTATCTTTTAGTTAAAATTGCTAAATATTGTAAGAGATATACCACCAGTATCCGATGATGTAATATTATTATCAATTGGATTGGGGTAGTAGGGAAAAGAAAGAATTGCCTTAACCTGCACTTCCTTTCCAAATCAGCCAATCAAGAGACCTGAGATGTTATTATCAAAAACTTTTACTTGGATTCATTACAGACAGATGAATATCGTTGGAATGTATAAGAAAGAAAACGTTGTTGTCAGTACTGACCCTTAAAGCTACAAAAATCATTAGTCCCAATAACAGATGTACAATTACTTTGATTATAAAAGACATTTAAATTTGTTTAAGAACTTTAATGGCAGACAATAAAAAGGTTTTAAGAATACGGTCAAAAACTTTATATGTCTGGAAAAATGAACCAAAGTTCGCTGAGAAAATGATACCCGTTGGGTTGTCGGTCTGAATAAAATGTTTTTTTTTAATACCTTAGAAACAACTGAAAGCAAAAATTTGCTTTATAATAAATAAAATATTTAGATTTTTTCTTGGCCATAAGCTGTACGTTTTTAGTTATCCAAAAAGCATCCTTTTTACAAATCAAAAAATTGATTTAACTGTTTGAAGTCGATTCTACTTTTAAAAAAAATATTTAATCTACACAAAATTTGAATTATATGTTTATGATGTCATTTTAACTTGAAAGTTTTCTATACATATATTTTAAACTTGTTAATAAGAAAATTAAATGTTAGATACGTTTTGATATTGTATAATAAATACTTTCAAAGTGTCAAGGGTTTGTAGTTTTGCATTCTACATAACAATTTTGTATACGTAAAAAGTTTAACTGGGTTGATTTTATAATATCATTAAGAATTCTGTGGGAACCAATATTTTACTAGATCTAACACTGTTCTTAATTATTAGTTAAATCACTGTAACTGATAGTTTAAAATATAACTCATTTATAATTTAAACTTTGTGTATGCAATTTACCTTAAAAGTTTTACAAGGAGATGTAATAATATGTATATTTTGTATTTGTACAATTTTAACCAGTTATGGTAAAGATTTTTGGTCAGTTAACAGGCATCTGCTTTTTCTTTAAATGAAACCAAAAAAACATCTTCGTTGCCTTTTAAAGATGTTTCGTATTTGGCTTAGTTTTCGAGAAATAAAAGAAATTTTACCTAATTTTATATTCCTACCCCACCCAAAACACGTGGGGAAAATTTTAAAAACACTTAATTGGGACAATTCGTTGGTTTATATGTCAGTGATATTTAATTTGGTGTTTGTTGTTAATGTTAAGGGGGTCGAGTAATACATCATTTTAAAGCTCCTAACGAGCACTTTTTAACCCTAGAATATACCGTCAGTATCTTCACCTACCACAAAATGGCGGTAATTTAAGTATTACCCAAATACCTGATTGAGATGGTCGTATTTCTGAAACTAATAATTGTAGATGCACCTAATTAATGTTGTATTTCTAAAGTGGTATCTTTTTAAATAAACAACTTGTAGAACAACTTACAAGCTGTGTGTTTAGCTAAAAGAAAAAAACCCTTTTTATATGTTAAAATTTGTCATGTTGGCCGATTTTAATATTTTTAAATATTGAGTGTAATACGATCTCAATATTTTTAACCGTATTACTTTGCATAAATAATTTATATCCATCAAAAATCTACACTTAACATATTCTTATAAAACCGTTTTCCCTTCGTCAAATTCAAGTTTAAGAAGACCCTGAGGCAACAGGTTTGGCCTGCCACGCGACTACATTCATTCATATCTGCGTTTTCCCTCCACGCCCGCAGGATCCCGTATGCGAGATTATGTCGATGAGAAGCTGGGCTTCACTCGGATACACACACAACATCTTTAATCGAAATCAGCAGCCAGCAGCAACGGTGAGAATAGCAGAGAGATATAAAATGAACAAGAAGAATAATTTAGTGGAGTGAAGTAGCAGGAAAAAATCATTTCTCTCTTAAAAAACCTTACATTTTGGTGTAGAACTTGGCGCTTCTGATAATATTATTATAAATGATATATCCACGTCATTTAGGTTTTATTATTATACAGTTTATCTCTTTCGGTACGGGCGATTTTTTAACGTTTTCCTATACACCCGGGTAAAAAATAGATTATGCGTGAACAGTCGTCTCCCGTCCTCCAGTAATGTAGTATTAGGAAGTATTGTTTTCTTAGGATGTGACTGCACATTGCCCATTCAACGTGCACAAAAATACCCTGCGTTTTAACACGTTTACCGGCATACAGACAAGTACATTAAAACCGTGAAAACACGGTTCCCGTACTGAGAGGGATATGGCATAAAAATTCTATTTTAATATTTTATAACAAAAACAGAAAAAAACAATTTTAACGATTTTATAAAAACTATACTTTCTACAATACTAAATTGAGAAAAACACCCGTACAAAAATGTATTGGTTTAAAAAGTCAGTAACCCTAGTTAGCACAATAAAAAGTCATTATGCGTATAGTTTCTTACTAGGTATTTATTTCAATATAAAGTGGTATAAGGGTTAATAAAATAAACTGACCACGTGCCCAGGCACCAAAAACCTATCGAAACCCATATAGAGCATGTGAATCACATACTTCAATGTTTTTTCTTTAGTTTTCTAAAGATTCTTGAGCTATTTTTTTTTAATGAAAAAAGTTGGCCCAGACATACGACTTACGCTTTTGGATGTATTGTTCCGTCCTGAACAGTTTTACTTCCAAAATCTGTAAAAATACATCAAAACTTTTTGTGTTTTGAGGTGCGAAAAAATATTCTACTTTCACCGTCTTTAAGATCGTTTTTTAATAAAAAAATATATATTGTGTAACATGAAGGAAATCGATAAATTTTTTCAGAACTAAACATAAATATGCTTTTTCTACGAGTTGACCATACTACCTATTCTCCGATCAAATTAATACTTTAATTTTCGGTTTAGGTTGCATAAAATATATTTTTTTTATTAAATATTGACAGTATAATTATTTGATCTCGTTATAATACGTTACTAGGGTATCTTATTTTCATGCATTGTTAAATGACCTTGTGAAACGTCATCAGCGAATATTTAAAGCATAGAAAAGGTAAGTGTCCGAAAAAAATATTCCCGGCCATGACCGGAGAAGTACAGGGTGGGCAAAATTGGGCGTTTTATTAATAACTTCAGTAAGATAGAGCTCTCTTACTGGAGTTATTAAAAACCGCTGTAGGTGTTATGGCTCGATTTTGGAGAAACTTAAAATGACTTAGTTAAAATTTTAATAAAATTATTTATCTAAGAGATACAAGGGAAAATTGACGTTTTTAAGCAAAAAACCATAAAGACAATTTTTGTAGAATCTACAGAAAATATATATATTTTTATACAGGGTTGCGTTAAAAAGTTACAAATTTGAAATATGTTAACAAGAACGCTATAAATACCAAAGAATATTACTTCTTTAAAAAAATATGCTACAGAATTTAAAAAATTAAGAAAAAAATAATATTCCACCTGAGAACCTAATGGCATCATCCATATATAACCAAATTTAAAAAATTAGAAGACCATTTACAAGAACTTGGCTCTTTCACAAAACCACACATTTTTTTAATGTTTTTATACTTTTAAAGGTATATTAAGGTTAGTATTAATCATAAAAAATATCTTAAATATTACATTTAATTATTATTTTTAAATATTATTGTAAAAAAGGTGTTTATACGGGGTACGCTCAAAAGCAAATATTAAAATTCAAATATTTAAAAACTACAAGAGATAATGATACGATGAATTAGTTAAAAAATATACAGGGTGTTCCGTAAGAAAAACATCAAGTTTGCAACGTAATTTTTTAACGCAACCCAGTATAAAAATTGAATACTTTCTGTAGATTCTGCGTAAAAAAATCTACAAAAAATGGCTTAAAGGATATATTGGGGTAAAATAAAAAACGTCAATTTTTCAATTTCCCCTCGTATCTCTTAAATAAATTATTTTCATAACATTCCCACTACGCCATCTTTCGTTACTCCAAATTCGAGCCCATAACACCTACTTTAGTTTTTTAATAACTCCAGTAATAACTGAGATAGTCCAAAAAACGCCCAATAATGCCCACCCTGTACATTGTCTAGCAACGCCTTTTACCTACAGGAATAATGTATTTTAGAGGTAAGAAAACTTATTGGAAATATTAGATTTCCGTTTGATCAGACAAAAATTATATTTGGTGAAATTTGTTGTTTGTTTTAATAAAGAACGGGTTTAAAAAAGCAATTTTATAATTGACAAATTTGGCACTTTTTTTTCTTTTTTCAAAATTTTTATCCACAACCTATTTCTGAGGCAATATAATAGTTTATTAAAAGTTTTTTAACGTTGGCAAGGTAGCCTATAATTTTTTGCAGAAAAATAAAATTTGACAGTTAAAACCTTTAAAATTAGCGTTTCTAAAAGTAATTTTACATTTTTTTTTTGTTGTACATCATTTATCATTATTTTTCCTAGTTTAAATAAAGATGTTTTTCCCTTAAATCCATCAAAAAACACACTGCATAAGCAAGTATTGCCTGCTTAATTTTCTTCTTTCTTAATTAACGAACGTCAATGACTTCCTGATCTTGAAATTAAACAAAAAATGGCGTCGCATAAATTAAAACGTGTTTCTCCACTACAAATTAATTTTATTATAAGTTTTAGCTTTTCATTCATAAACGGGCTTTACAAATCGGATGTTGAAGTACATTAGTCCGAGCTATTTTCTGGCTGCCAGTTACGAGTAATTATTATTGGCAGATACAGTTAGACGATCATCTTTTAATGATCAATTCCAGTGTTGCCGATTTTTACACTGTATAGCTTTACCGATGATTTATGTATTCAAAAAAATATGTTAAAGGTGAACTTTTTAAATTTAATTGTTACTTCATAATCACTGATTTTAATTTTAAATACCTATAATTTTAAGTGTTAGTGAGACATACAGTAATATTTATAAAAAGACCTACACAAATTAAAAAGAGAAATACCTTATTTTTATGTAACTGACTGTTTGAAAGAAGTTAACACATGTCATAGGTTGGGACGTAAAATTACCGGTAATTTAAAAATAGGTGGTATTACCATCGTTCAACAACGATGGTATTACATTAACATTGGTAATTTATATATAAAAAAAACAATTTTAAGCAATACAAGTTTTTTTATTTTAAAACTGTAAAAACATTACGAAAATGAACAAAAATGTTTTTTAAACTAGTCAGAGTCAGAATGAACTACGTAATAGATTGGTAAATCATCATTATCCCCAACCTCGTCATCTGATTCTTCTTTCTATTTCGTTTATTGAGTCAAGTCTAGAACTTCGAAACTGATATCTTGTTTTTCTATTTCTTCCACAGTAGCTTGTATTATTCTAGAATGATCTTATTTATTTAGTAAATTATAAGTATTTGTAATATAAGTTGAATACATTTTTTTAATAATACTTTAATAATCTTTCGGTTGCGGCTGTTGACAATGGTAAATTTAAAATGTCTACAGCGAATCTACTTAAATTATAACTGGAGCAAATTCCCGCCTGCTAAACAGGCCCATGACATAGATTTTTTGCTGGAAATTGCTAATTCCTTAGCAAAAATATTACCACCGCGCGCTTGTGGTTGCTCCAGTTGTATCGGCATCGTCGATCTCCGGAGTTAAGCAGTGAAGTGCGCGCCCATAACTTGGATGGGTGACCGGCGTTGTCGGTTTTGGGCAACGGCACGCGGTGTTCTGCTCGGGGTTGAACGAACGGACCGAGCAGCAACCATCCAAGTTATGGAATGAATGGTGTGTGAATGGGAAGGAGTAGGGGTCAAGGTACAATAAGCCTTCAGGCTGCAGTGCACCACCTAGGGGGACGGTCGTCGGACCTGGGTGGGATGACCCCGAAAGGGCGAAAAAAAAACCACTTCTAATTTTGTAATATGCGAGTGGCTTTATAATAAGATCTACTGTGTAAAATACTTTGGAGGATGCCTTGTAGTTTTAAAGTTGTACTTTATTGCAATAAAATGTTTAGCTTTCGTTATATTGCCGCCGTGTTCATTTGGTTAGAGCAGGGGTTCCCAAAATTACACTTGATATTTTCTCGGGACGCTGTTACTCCCGTAAAAAAAATTGAAAAGCAAAAGAAAGGTTCCCCTTTCAAATATCATTATATTCCTTACTACATACATTTTTGAAGAGCCAAAAAAAGGTCAATCCCTTTCAAACACCGTTCTAATTAAAGGAAAATATCTCATTTCTCCATTTTTCTTTTAAAATAACTTGACTTCACTTTTCTCCCATGAACACGCGACGACCCTGGAAGGAATGCGCCGCCTCAGAGCGTCGCGACGCACAGTTGAGGAACTCCTGGGTTAGAGTATAGAGCGGTATTCGCTAACTGCCAAAATTTAAAGTAGGTGAAATTCTTGTAGACATTGAAACAAAATACTCATTTAAAGTGTTAATAAATGGGTCAACCTGTAAAAAAGTTACTTTTTTAACACTTTGTGGTATATTTAAATGGAGTTAGCTAACTTTCATAATAATGATAAAACATCAGCATTATTTTTTGGTATTTTACGTACTGTAAAAATGCTCAAAAAATTGATATTAAGTATTTAATAAATAAGAAAATCTGCCTTTTATGTATTAGTTTCTTTATTGAACTGTTTAATGTAGGTAACAACAGTTGATAAAAGATGTTTGTACTGTTTTTTTTTCAGCAGCAGCTTAGATCAACTTATCTTGAATAAAGAAGGAAAACCTTGGTTATTAAATTTTTTAAAATTATTTTGTGTTTTGGTAGTGTGATTTAGGCGTGATTTTTAATCATACTTTAAAAATGTGTTGGAAAAATGGACAAAGTTCTGCCTAGCTATAATACAGGATTAAATTACCAACTGAAATATAAAAAAATATTATAATTCTAATGTTTCCATTTATTCCATTTCACATTACTCCTGATTTACAATTGCTTTTACATGTTACAAAGTGAGTTTCATAATTATGTTCTCGTTTGCCACTCTTCTCGATCCCATTTTATCTTTAGATACTTGAAGTCTCTAGAAAAGCAAATATTTATATGTCGTATCGTTGATACAAAATTTAAAACACTTCAGGAGTAAGGAAAAAGCCAGTTAAACGTAATTTTTTTGACAAAAATAAAATAATCAATGCAAAATAAGTACTTTCCAATTAAAACCAGCCACCCCATATAATTTCGATATTTGTACACTTATACAAAAATCCTGAAACATGTCAACTTTTGAAGGTGGCAGACAATGTTATGTTTTCAATAATACTACTTTCTGGGACTTTCATTATCTTTACTTTTAACTGATACACGACGTTTCATGAAACTCAGTTATCACTTAAAAACGGTAGATACCATTATCAACGTGTATCAGTTAAAAATAAAGACAATGGAATTTCCAAGAAAGTAATATTATTAAAAATGTCAATTTTTATTTTTAGGGGGATATATTTTGTACCACTTTGTACTTGCTCGGGGTAATCCCCTCCTCTTACAAACACAAACGTCAAAAAGTATAAATGGAAAGGAGGGTCAAGTGATACCTCATCTTAAAGGAGGTTTAAATTGTTTTTTTAGCGATATTTAATTTTTTTAAATCGGTTTAATAGTTTCCGAAAAAATTACCTCAAATAATAGGGTCTGTAGTCGGTGGTTCACCCCTATAACTTTTTTATTGTTAAAATTATTAAAATAAAATTTGGTACGTGGGTATATCAGGTAAATGTACAAGAAATTCAGTTTTTTTCTATTACTTTTACTTAACTACGGTTTTGCCGAAAACGATCTTTTAATTTCCTTATTTTAAATTAGACTACCTCTAATATATGGTATGCCAGACATGCAAATGTATGGTCATTGAACTCGAAATGTCATAGTCCATAGTTTGTAAAAATATATTGGGTGTCTCATTTTAAATAAAAAGTAATAGCCGTTTCCGCCTAAACCGAAACTTATAAAAAACAACTAAATTTCTGAAACAATGCACACTTATGTGATGTATCTAAGTAGCAAACTTTATTTTTATATTTTAAAAAATATGAAAGTTATAATGCTAATGCCACCGGCTGCAGATCCTGCTATTTAAGGAGAATTTACTGAATCGAATTTAAAAAACTAAAGTTTATAAAAAGATTATTTAACCCTTGTAGATAAAGTACCACTTGACCTACCTTTCCATTTAAACTTTCCAACGTTTCTGTGGGTGAGGGAAGGGAATAACCCCGATTAAGTAAATTTAAATAAAAAAATATTTGTTTTAGGATTGTTTAATACATTTGATAAGTGGCTTGTTTTAGATTATTACGTTATAATCATCCAACCAGAAGCTACGTGTCCCAATGGTTTAACTAAAGTAAAAGTAAAAAAATAATTTCAAGCTTTTCTTAAAATGTACCAAAAAGAATAAAATTTACTTTTTTTAACTTGTACTATTTAGATGTAAAGTTATTACACAACTTATATAACACAAAGATTGCATCGAGATTCAAGTACTCCTATTTACATAGTTTCAAAAATTACATTATGGTATTTTATTTATTTGTTTGCCTACACACTTGCGACAAGCAAAACAAACAAGACAGTCTTATTCAATGTATTATTGAGTTTAAGCAAGCCCTTTTATTTCACACCCATATTGTAGTGGTCCATTAAAAAAAAACTAGTCCGCCATCTTTAGAAGTCCGCTTACTTGGATTTAGAATTACAACACTTTATTTTTTAAGGTGCTCTCAGCAAGCTCTTTTATTTAATACCCAGTAGTAGAATATTAAAAATAACTGGTCTGCCATCTTAGGTGTACAGCCATATTGGATTTAGAATGACGTAACACAGCTAACCTTGCATTTTCATCCATCCAATTCAATCAGTTTTCTTTTAAGTTCAAATACCACTTAAAGATATTTTTGTTGTATGAAAAAAAAGTTGCAAAAAGAGGTCCTAATAGGGCCCCCCATCGAACTCGCCCCCTCCCCCTTCTAAAAGTTTAAACAAAAAGTCCTCACCTTGAAACACACTATTTCTATGGTCTCAGCCCCATATTTTCTTCAATTTTTCTTCTAAATAACAAGTTAATCACCAGAGGCTCCCTCGAATAGGGGGCCCGTGGCCAGCCGCCCCCTCACTACGCTAGTCTTTACATCGTGATTATTTTATGGATGTAAACGTTTTGTTTATCTTCCACATTTGATTATCCTTCCGCATGTTTCGTTAATTATCAAGACCGCATCATTAATAAGCAATAAAGCTTGTTCTATCTACAGACCTTTTATAATCCAACTTATCTACTCTTCCTTTTTTCGGACCGGTCAGTCACCCATGCAGAGTGCTGTCCGCGGGCTACCTGTGTTTAGTAAACGTCTTTTCCGTATGAGATTACAATATTTCTTTATGATTTCTGAACGTTTTTGCACTTAGGGATTTCACTTGAGAATTTTTATTAATCGTTCATAAATGCTATAAATTGTTATGCATAATACAGGTGCATTCTTAGTGGTATAGCGTTGCTGATATTATAATAATTTGACTATCTTACAACATTAGTTAGAGTTTTTGAACTGCTTAAGGTCTCGCCATATATAACTGCATCCATGCGTTTCGCTGGTGAAATGCAGAAGGATACGATGCTAAAAGTTTTGTATTTAATAAAATTGCATTAATATGAACAGGGTCGCCGAGAGTCGCTCTGGGATCCGGTACAAGTAAAAGTTACGGGCCCCCTTAATTTACAAAAAACAAAATGTTACTCTAAAAATAATTGAAGAGTAAAACAAAACAATCACTAATATTATTTACATAAATTTTCAAATAATTACCCTTAAGTCCTCACTCCAATATTCCATTTTTGTTTTGTTTTTCATCCCCCTATTTATTTAGCCCCCCAATCAGTACAGGCTCTGGTAATTTGTACCGCTTTCAACGCCCTCTTGTCGGGCCTGAATATGAGTCTGTTATACCACGCTTTAAATTACAACTGATCGTAAAATTAACCCTTACAAATAAGGTATCGCACTTTTAAGGTTTGGCCATACATAACCGAATCAAGGCCCGCATCGAGGCCCGCACCGTAGCTCGGCCATGTCTCGGATTTGAAATATACCATTGTAATTAAGTGTCGTATTCTTAATATAACCGCACCGTAATAACAATTTTTTTATTTATAAGTTTTAATCACATAATATTCACAAGATGTAGCAATAAAATTAATTTTACATTTTTTATTACTTATTAAATCACTTTTTTTATATTGTTTGTTTACAACGACTAACCTTGAACTGCTTACTTTTTATATTGATACGTAAGGAACTGAAAAAAGCTCACGCCCTATAAACTCTAAGCTGAGTTCGGGGAACATCGGCGCTATCCGATCCACGTATGATTTCATTGGTTGGGCATCTAGTCAGACCGTTTAAATCGAAGAACCATCAACGGCAAAATAAAAAATTTAATCAAACCGCACCGAAAAACAGTCGTACAACGGTGCGGGTCTTGTGCAGCATCGATCCGGTTATGTGTGGCCAGACCTTTACCTATTCTACACTCAAATTTTGGATAAAAAGGAACAGAGATACCTAAGTAGGAAAATATGTTTTTTTTTTTAAGAAAGTGATATACTTCCATAAAATAATTGACTTAGCTTGATAAAAATGCTTTTGAATTTTTCCAAATTAATTTGCCCCACTACTTTTCTCTATCATCGCGAATCTAAACCCGGTGCGGTCGTGTTGCGGTTATGTGTGGCAGTCCTTAATGATGCTACTTCTAACGACACAGTTGTGTCACTTCAAAATCTTCATGGAGAATTTTTGTCAATGCTTATAAAAGGGACGGTCTAA